>PVLD010019898.1:0-35162 GCA_004027595.1 Dinomys branickii
AGACAGTTTCTACACTTAAATGATAATGCCTATACAACATGCCAACCTATGGGACACAGTGGAAGCAGTCTTTTTTTTTCCATACTGAGAATTGAACTCAGGACCTTGTGCTTGCCAGGAGGGAACTTGTGCCACTGAGCTATATCCCTGGCCCTGAACGCAGTCCTTTGTTTTTTGTTTTTTTTTTTTTTTTTTTTTTTTTTTTTTTTTTTTTTTTTGGTACTAGGGATCAAACTCAGGACCTGTGTTTACCAGGCAGGTGCTTATGCCACTGAGCTATATCCCCAGCCCCTCTGAAGCAGTCTTAAGAGGGAAATTTATAGCAGTGAATATCCATATCAGGAAAACAGAGCAAGTGCAAATAAACAACTTAATGGTGAACTTCAAACTTCTACGGAAAAAAAAGAGCAGGCTAAGGCAAAGCTCATACAAGGTAGGAAATTATAAAGATCAGAGCTGAAATTAGCACATTGGAGACTAAAAAAAAATACAAAGAATCAATGAATCAAAGAATTAATTCTTTGAAAGATTAAATAAAATAGTCAAACCCTTATTTTAAAAAAGGAAAGACTCAAATTCATGCAATTAGGAATGAACAAGATGAAATCACAATGGTCCCAGCAGAAATCCAAAATATCATCTACACCTATTTTGAAAACTTATATTCTAATAAGGAAAAATGTACAAGAAATGGACAGGGCCACAGATATAGCTCAGTGGCACAGCAGTTGTCTGGCAAGTGTGAGGTCCTGAGTTCAATTCTCAGTACCAAAAAATAAAAAAAGAACAGGATAGATTCCTAGATATATATGAATTACCAAGGGCTGGGAGTGGTGGCGCACACCTGTAATCCCCAGCACCGGGGAAGCTGAGGTAGGAGGATCGTTGTGATTTCAAGACCAGCCTGGGCTACAAAGTGAGCTCAAGGCCAGCCAGAACTGCATAGTGAGACCCTATCTCAAAAAGACAAAAAAAATATGAATTACCAAAGCTGAACCAAGAAGATATAAAAATCTGAACTAAACCAATATCAATCAACAAAATCAAAGATGTAATTAAAAACCTACCAACAAAGAAAAGCCCAGGCCCCGATAGATTCACTCCTGAATTCTATAAGAGATTTAGAGAAGACCTAACACCACTATGTCTCCAACTCTTTCATGAAATTGAAAGAGAAACAATACTCCCAAATTCATTCCTGGAAGCAAGCATTACCCTGATACCAAAAGCAGAGAAGGACCCAACTAAGAAATAGAATTACAGGCCAATCTCCCTAATGAACATAGATACAAAAATCCTCAATAAGATACTGGCAAACAGAATGCAGCAAATCGTCAAGAAGATTATACCTTATGGCCAAGTGGGATTCACCCCGGGGATGCAGGGATGGTTCAATACATGTAAATCAAAAAATGTAACACGCCTTATCCACAGAGTGAAGAACAAAAACCATGTGATCATCTCAACAGATGCAGAAATAGCTTGTGACATAGTCCACCACCCATTCATGATAAAAAATTCTACAGAAAGTTGGAATAGGTGGTGTTTATCTCAATGTGATAAAAGCCATCTATGACAAAATAATAGCCAACCTCATACTAAATGGTCAAAACCTGAAAGCTTTCACTCTAAAATCAGGAACAAGACAAGGAAGTCCACTCTCTCCACTCTTCTTTTTTTTAAATCAGGGAAAGAGCAGCCCACGGGGGCGGCCCCATGGACTCAACCAGACCCCCAAGGGCCTCGAGAGCTTATCAGCAAGGTGCTGACCATAGAGTATCTGGTTCCCTGTCTATGTACCGTCTTTGAGGATGGGTGCTTTTCCACCTAGTGCCATAGTAATTTGAATGCACCCATGTTGTCACAGCATAATGTGAAGCAGCCATGTGCCTTCCCAATGTGAGAGTCTGAGGGAGTAAATAAACCAAAACGTACAGTTATTGTCAGAGAGAAGACAACTGATTGGGTGGGAGAACAATGGAGATGAAGGTGGAGAAAACTGTTTAATTAATCAAATGTGCCATTATTTGTATAACTGAGTAACAAAAGTGAAGATATCATTTTGTAATACAGCATCCATTGTTAATTCCCTACTATCTTCTCTATAATTGTGTATTTCCTTTATTGTGTTTGCATTATTATAGTTTATAACTGAGTAACAAATGTGGAGATAATATTATGTAATACAGCATGCGTTGTCAACTCCCTACTACCTTCTCTACAACTTTCTATTTCATACTGTTTTTGTGTTATTTGGGTTTATATTCTTTTATCTTTAAAATGAAAAAAAGACATTGGTGTAGGCAAAGAGTTTATGAATAAAATCCCAATCACAAGGAACTATCACAAAGAATCAACAACTGGGATCTCATCTTATTAAAAAGCTTTTGCACAGCAAAAGAAACCACCAATAGAGTGAAGAGACAGCTCACCATGTGGGAAAAAAATGTTTGCCAGCTGTTCCTCAGACAAAGGATTACTATCGAGAACATATAAAGAACTAAAAATAATCAGACCTCCCAAGTTTATAGACCCAATTAAAAAATGGGCATCTGAAATGAATACACACTTCTCAGATGAAGAAATACAAACAGAAATACAAATATTTTCATAAATATATGAAAAAATGTTCAACATCACTGGTCATTCGAGAGATGCAAATTAAAACAACACTGAGATCCCATCTCACCCCAGAAAGAATGGCTATTACCAAGACAACAACCAATAACAAATGCTGACGGGGTTGTGGGGAAAACAGAAACCTTTCCACTGTTGGTGGGAGTGTAGACTGCTGCAACCTCTATGGAGGTCAGTGTGGAGATTCCTCAGAAAACTAGGATTGGAGGTCCCATTTGACCCAGCTAATCCCCTTCTAGGTATGTTCCCAGAAAAATTAAAAACATTTTACCCCAGTGATACATATGTACCCAAGTTTATCGCTGCACAATTTGTGATAGTGAGATCTTGGAAACAACCCAAATACCCATCAACCTAGGAATGGATAAAAAATATATGGTCTTTTTATACAATGGAGTACTACTCAACCATAAAAAAGTGTAAACAGGCATCTTATAGGTAAATGGATGTAACTCGAGCCCATATTCATAAGTGTAACAAACCAGGTCCACATGTGTACATGTCATATTGATACAGGAAAATAAAAACTCCCAACCTGAATGATATCTGGGACAAGTTTGAGTTCATGTTCTCTAAAATGGAAGAATGAATTTTAGGAATAATGGAGGTTAAGAGTAGAATATATTTATTGAGGGAAAGAAAGCTTCTGTCCAAGAGAGGGACAGAAGGGGGGCCCAAATGGGTTATCCCCAGACTCCGTCTTTTCTCAGGGCTTTTATAGAGCAAAACCTCGAGGTGAGGTGGGTCCAAAGTAGGGAAAATGGACAAAACTATGGTCAGCCAATAAGAATTGTTCAGGTAAAATTGATCAAATTGGGATCAAATGGGGAAGTGAGTCACGAAGCAAGCAGACGTGAATACAGAACAGGGGCTTTTCCTGTAAGAAGTAGGGTCAGGGGCTCTTCAAGGTGATTGCTACCTATTTAGAATATCAATCTTTTTTTTTTTTTTTTTCCCGGGACTGGGGATCGAACTCAGGGCCCTAGTGCTCAGCGGCAAGCACTTAGCCCACTGAGCTGTACCTCCAGCCCCTAGAATATCAATCTTTGATGTTTACACCTAGGGACGTGTGTGGGTGTGTTTGTTTAGTCCTTTTGTCTTGAGGTGTGGCCCACACGTATCTATCTTGTCTTTCACAGCTGGCTCCTCTGAGGGCCCGGCCCTGTGTGACTGCCTCTAACATTTCTGTCTAACTCAGCGGCCTCTGACTCTGGGAGTCCAAGCTTGGCAGCTGTGGCTGGGCAGGCGAGTCACTCTTGCTGTGAGAGAGAATGTGTTTTCCTGCAATTAGGGACCATTCATATCTTTTTGTGTGAATTTTCTGAACCTACTTCTTTCCCATGTATGATTTATTTTCTGTATCTGGACTTTCTGGGATCCAACAACGGCCCTGGGAGCTCCCACGCAAAATATATGTGAATGTGTTTTGCAATGCTGGGGATGGCACCCAGGGTCTCACACAGGCCAGGCAAGCGCTCGACCACTGAGCTACACCCCGGTGCCATACCCTACCCCCCACTGCTTGGCAAGCAGCCTACTACTCAGTACCCCTAGACTTTTTTTTTTTTTTTTTAATTTATGAGACAGGGCCTTGCTGTATGGCCCAGCCTGGCCTGGAACTTGCAGTTGTCTTGCCTCAGCCTCCTAAGGGGCTGGGATTACAGGACTGGGCCACTGCACCTGGCTAGAGTGCATCCATGTCCTGAGCTGTTGCTGGGCTTCGGCCGTGGGCTTCACAGAGTGACACACACACAGTGCAGCAGGGCGCAGCTGGGCTCTGCCAGAAGCCCACATCCCGATGGAGAGTGGCCGCGGGCCACTGCCTCCCTCCAAGTTTTTAGAATTTGTTGCAATTCACCAAAGGTGGGGCCCTCCTTCTGCACTGAGGTTTTGTTCTGAGGTTAAGTGCACTCCTGTAGCAATGCTGTTGCCTCACCTGGCCAGGCCAGGCTTGGGCTCAGTGGGAGCTTGGGGTACCCGTGCTCACCCCAAAGCTGCACTGTCCACTGCTGGGATGAACGACTGAAGAGTGCCTGCCGCCACCAGTGCAAGGCAAGGTTGTCAGACTGGCCCTGGGGGTGGTGAGAGCAGCCTGAGGGAAAGTTAGAAGAGCCAGCTCACTGCAAGGTGGCATTGGAAGGCCAAGCGCGAGGTACTGTGGCCTGCGTGCCTATCAGCAGACGTAGGCGTACACAGTGGAGCAGTACTCGGCCACAAGGAAGGATACATTAGAGTCATCTGTAAGAAAATGCATGGGCCCTGCGTGGTGGCGCACGCCTGTAATCCCAGCATTCAGGAGGCTGAGGCAGGAGGATCGTTGTGAATTCGAAACCAGCCTGGGCTACAAAGCAAGCTCAAGGCCAGCCTGAACTGTGTAGCAAGACCCTGTCTCAAAAAAAAAAAAAAAAAAGCACGGATCTTGAGACCATAGCATTAAGTGAAATAAATCAGACGCAGAAGGTTAAGTATTGCATGGTTTCTCTAATATGGGACCCAAGATATAAATCATTTCAAGAGCAAAGAGAATAAGAAACAGAGAGGTAAACTGTGGAAAAGGTAGAGGCCTGGGGAAAGGGAGATTTGGAAATGAAAAGCATCAAGTTGAACTCTGGGTGTACTCCATTCTGCAAGAGGCCTGCGGTCACCGTGCATCACCAACACACACAAACACAAAAATAAAACAGAAAAGCCCAGGAACATTCCGGATGCTGGTTTTGGTCCTAAGTCCCGGCCACAGAGAAGAGCCAGAGCCCTCGTAGGCGCGGAAGGGTTCCTCCACAGTTGTAGCCAAAGGGGAGTCTGTTTTCTCTGCCAGAAGAGCAGACTGATGACGGCGCTGCCCCACCGAGTCACTTGCCTGAGCGAGGTCACCAGCCGCATCCACGGCCAGGAGGCCAGAGCAGCTGCCACGCCGGGACCTCCTGCCTTGGTGAGGGCAGCTGCTGCTTCCTAGTCGTTCCGGGCGCAGTGCGTGTTCCACTTCGTGTGCACTGGCCCTTGTGCTCTGACGGAGGCATGGGGCGGGCCCCGGAACAGTGATTGGACACAAATGCTTTTTTGAGTTCTAAACCAAAGCTTCAAGACGAAAAACAGGGGCTGGGGGTATAGCTCAGCGGCACAAACACCCGCCCAGCAAGCGCAAAGTCCTGAATTCGAGTCTCAGTACACCCACCCACCCCACCCCCGCGCGCGCAAAAGACCAGAAACAGATATAGGTAGGGTTATGAAAGGATTTTGGTAGTGACCACCAGGTGGCGCTCATCTCCCCAATCTAGTCGGGGAAGCTGCTGTCCGGACCGCACTGCCGGCTGGGGACGGAGTCAGGGATGGAACCTAGCTCACAGCTTCGACAGTGCCCAAACTGTGAAGCGCTCATCGTAGCTCTTTGAGCCGCTGCCCCTGTTCCTTGAACTGGGCAGCAGCACGCTGCACGTGCAGCTTAAAAGCCCAGCGCTCAGCCGGAGCCGCTGCAGGCCGCGCGCGGAGAACCGAGACTCAGCAACAGGCGCGCTCTTGCTCCCAAGACTCCGCAGCGAGTCCCAGAGTGCGGGCCCGGAACCGACAGGATTGGCGTCCTCAGGAGCTGCGCCAGGACCTCAGGCGCCAACTGTTTCAACAAGGTTTTGGGCGGCTCCAGGGCATTAGGGCTCTCTGTGCCTGTGAACCCCAGATTTCCCCAGTGAGGTACGACTGACACCAGTGCAAAAGGCCTCCCGTCTCTTTGGACAAGCTCTCACTGTGCAGCCCACGCTGGCCTAGAGCTCAACCGCGACCCTCCTGCCTCAGCCCCCAGAGTGCTGGGTTTTCAAAAGAACTTCACTGCCAACCTTTCTCAAGATGGCCATTTTAGGGGACCAGAGGTGGCGTGCGTCCGGGAGCAGAATCGAGGCGGGGCTGCCCCGTGGGGTCATTTCTTCCGGCACGTGTTCCCAGCCTCCACCCCTCGCTTTTGCGCTTCACGAGTCCACAGGGCCATGGTTCTCGTCCCTGACTGCACACTAGAATCATCAGGGACACTTGGATGGGCTCAGCCGCAACCCCACGTCCGAGGCCGTGTTTGGCTGGGCTGGGCAGCGCCTCTGGGCGGCCCCACGCTGGGCTGTGGCTGCTGGGCTGCCTGGGCACAGCGCGGAGTGCGTGGGTGTTGCACGGCCCATGAGCGCAAGGAATTGTCTCGCCGCAAAAGCTTGGAACAGGAGGAAGTCGGAGAGCTGAAGGTGTAATGAATTGCTAGAGGAGCTCCTCTTTTGCAGCCCTTTGTCCTCTTTCAGGTGTCACAAACTGTCCAGGCCAATGGTCCTTGAAGGGTGACCAGTCCCCAAAGGGTTCCTGACCATCTGGTAGCCAGAGGGAGAAACAATGTTCATAGTGACATATCACAGCCTTTCCTTCTATTCTCATAAGCTCTTGGGGCAGTGGGGCGGTCCTCCAGGGACTGAACGGTGGTCAACCGGATAGCAAAGGCAGTGCATGCCCTTTTGTCATTAGATAGCCCAGAAAGATAAAAGCTCGATGGGGTGTTCACTGGACGTGGTGGCACACACCTGGAATCGCAGCACTTGGGTGGGTGAGGTGGGACTGCCACCCCAGACTACATAGAGAACCCCATATAAAAAACAAAACACCAAACTCAAAAGGATCGACAACCCCATACGGGGGTGGGGGGATCTATGGACACAAGATTAGGGCAAAAAGGCTGGGCATGTAATCCCAGCACTCAGGGAGGCTGAGGCCGGAGGATCACTTCAAGTTTGATACCCACCTGGGCCACAAAGTGAGCTCAAGGCCAGCCTGAACTGCATAGTGAGACCCCATCTCAAAAAGAAAAACAAATAGGGCAAGACAAGACTGGCCTGCCTTTACAATGCTGAGGAGGGAACGTCTGGGATAGCAGTTTCTTGCCAGCCATTGTGACAGCAGAAAAACTAGGGGGAGAAAATAGTGGGTTGTGGGCCAGCGCCTGAAGCTTATTTTCAACTTCAGTGTAGTGACTGCTAGGAAAGATGTGGAACCCAGGTGTCTCTGCCCTGGCTGCAGCTGGGTGAACTCACATTGGCTTAGTCCTTCATGGGTCCCTAACCAAGCCGCCCTGCCCCCGAGAGCCCCACCAGGTGGCATTCGCCCCTCAGTTGCCATAGGACCCCTTAAGAGAAAGACGCGGGCACAAGGTTGTCATTCACTTTTCCGCATACTTTATTTGTTACAAACATACAATTTTTTAAATATAGACTGTAAAACTCCATTTGCAAAAGTCTGCTATTGTAAGGAGTGCACACCAGCAGGAAGAGTTCTTAGACTTTTTCTGTGAGTTTTTCTGTCAGTTTTGCTAGTTAGTGGTAAATACGGGACCCGCCACTTTACAGACCTGTCTGAAGCTTCTGGCTGTATTCACACTGCTCTTTCAAAGCAGCCCTGCTTGTCTCGTAACTGGTCAGAATCTGAGCTTCAACCTACAGGCAGTGAGATCCACAGCCCGCCTGGACTCTGCTTTGAACGGTTCTCGGGAAGTGTGATTTCTGAAGGGGCGCTGCACTTCACGGTTTGTTTGAGTTGCCCATGCAGCTGTTTGTTAAAGTGCATTCTTCTTTTAAAAAATAAGCAAGAGGAATAATCTTTACTCTTTAACCAAGGTACTTAAAAAATGAACTTTTTGGTCTCTCAGCAGATATTCCCAAATTGATCCTAGCACTACAAATTTTAGTGTTCTATTTACAAACATTTATAGGGTTACAGGTGGAGGGGACCTTATAAAATTAAAGGTGCAGCTTCACTTGAAGCAAACATCAGTTCTACAAATTCATACATAGGCAAACACACTTGGTTTACAATGCATAATATGCATGTTGGTATTTACACAGATTGAAGACATACCAAAAAAAACCCTCTTTAAAGTAATTTCCAACCCACACTCTAATTGTACATTTAGGTCAGGAAACTGTTTCCTGCTACCAAGGTTTGGTTTTAATTCACTCGAATGACTTCTGCATTCTCTACAGGCAGTCCCAGCTTGGGGGCGGAGAGCCTAAGCCACCACGAGACTTGCGCGAGGGAGCAAGGATTCTACACAACAGAAAGGCAGGTATCTGGAAACGCGCCACAAGTTGGGTGATTCTTAAAAATGGTCTTGGAAAGACATTAGGATGAAAGTTCCAAAGAAAGAATCAATCTCTACCAACCTAATTGTTCTGGACTTCAGAAAGAGAAGTCCACATACACTGATAGTCTTAGTTACTACTCCGATATGGGTAAGTCCTGGAAACATAAAATCTTGCCTACTACCAAGATCTGCAAAACCATGGACTCCTGGTAGAATGTAGCTGCTGATTTAAATGTAGTTCCTAGACTTTCTGCCCAATCTAATGACATTTAGGAAGCCAAAAGAGATTTTGTCCACAGGGTAACATGTGGGCCAGGAGAAAGGGTTTTTGCTTAGTATCAGTTTAAAATGAAACTCTTGCGGGCATGGTGTCACACACCTATAGTCCCAGCACTGGAGAAGCTGAGGCAGGACGACTGCCCAGAGTTTGAGGCCAGCCTGGGCTATATAAGCAAGTTCAAGGCCAGTCTACACTACATAGCGAGACCCTGTCTCAAAACAACAAAAAAAGAAATTCAAATTCCTTCAAATGTTCAGTGACATAATCCTGTCCTTTTAAAATTTCTTGGGATGCTCCCTGTAGTTTTAGGTCTTTGAAAAAATAATTTATGGAGAAGAAATAAATCACCATTCTATTTCCAAATATTAGGATTTTACTAAGCAGCCTGATTTTCCAACAAAAGGGGCTAAAATATGTTGCCTTTAAGAAATAAGAGAGCATCTGAATAAATTTTCTTAGCTACTAGAGTTACTGGCAGTAGAGGGAAAAAAAGGTATGAACTCCTGCCTTGTGCTGTATGCTAACACTGAACAGGTCTGCAGCTTTCTCTCCGGTACCCAGGGCCCACATCTCACCACACAAAAGGTATGGTCAGTCACCTCTTATCCATGCAGTGGATGTCAGATATAACATGGGGGAAATAAACTGGCTCCTGAATTCAAAACCCACGTTTAATAAAGTTACAATCTTTCATCCAAAAAAAAGTCTTTCCTCAAACTGTTAAAATCACCTATGGAAGAAAATGGTAAAGTATCAGCTTCTCATCAATTTCTGCCCTCTTTACTCAAAGTCCTATGGAGCAGTGAGACTACCAACACGGCGTCTGCTGTTCTAACCCGGCTCTGCCCACCTCCACTGGAATGTCTCATTAGATTTTCAAATGAAAAAGATTGTGACTAGAGATTACCTTGATGGCATATTCCTATTTCCCTAGGAAATATAAAATACATTCATAAGGCCTTATGTGGACTGGGACATAGCTATCAGTTGGGAATCATGAGGGGATAAGACTTCATGATAACATTTCATTATTTTTCTGAATTACTTTTCAGTACTGACAACCATTTGTTCAAAGTCAGTCTGTTAAATCCATTAGCAATGAAACTCAGCTGATGACCAGGGAAGCGGACTCACTAGAGCTCACCACTCCAGAGGCCAGTTATCTCCTCAAACTTCTGGGGGCTAACATCTGAAAATTCGTGTCTGTGTTTTTCTAAGAACAGGGGGAAATGAAATTATAGTTTGCCATTTCCTCCTCACCTCTCGAACTTCAAACAAGATACGGGCCATGATCTTTTCTCTTCATTTATATTTTCTAAAGGTAAACATGGTTCTTTTTTTCTTTTTTCTTTTCTACAAACCATCTCCCCCCTCCCCAGACCCACCCACACCCCATTATCCAGTCTACTGAACAGGAGTTGAAACTCTTTAGGAAGACAGCTAATTGATTTACAGTACTCTAAAACCAACCCTGAAAATGGATAATCTCATTCATTTACTATAACTTCAGTGCTGTTGTTGACAGAAAAGAAAAAAAGTTACCTTAAGGCTCGAGGGAAAGTAACTCATTAAATTGTGAATGCAGCATTGTTTACTCTCCCATCCATTGGAAACTAGCAAAATGCATTCTTGATCAGTAATACAAACTTCCTAACATTAGCAAAGATTTCTACTTTTCTTACATAGAGTTAGAACAATATTCATAAGCAGATTATCTAGGGGAGCCTGAGAAACCATGATCCACATCACACAAAGATTCCATGTATTTCATGATCAAAAAGTGCTTTATCTTTGAGAAATATGTCAGGGTTAAAATGGAAATATACAATGCAAGCTCACTTGACACTTTTTCAAGTGAGTACAAAGTGGACAAGGAGCAAAAAGATGGAGGCCCTGCTTGCTGAACAGGCCGTGTGTGTGTGACTTCTGGGGATAGGAAATTAAAATTGTTTTAATAGTAATAGTGGCACTTTACACCACTATATTTTAAAACCTGAGATTGGACATCAAAGCAGTCAACTTTGTTTTTCATCAGAGCAATTCTGATACTTCCTAAAAATAGAAGAAAACTCAGATTATCTCTAGGGTCAGAAACATCGATTTTCCCCAATCAAAAAGGAAACCGATCAAAAATATCACACCAAGAGTGCCGCAGAGCCACCGCTCTCAGCAAACAAGTCATTTTTACATCAGTGAAAAAGCCACTTCTCGCCTCCCCGTCTCACTCATCAAGGCCACACTATTTTCAAATGAATATCTACTGAGAGATCAGTTGTGCATTGGACAAAGTACCATAATTGGGTTAAAAATGAAAACAAAATTTACAGTGAAGAATACTTATGTGCATGGCTACACACTCCGGCTTCTCCTCGGTGTCATCGACCTCAGAAGCAGGACAGACACGTGGTCACCTCAGGTGGACCACACCGACACCCCGTAAAGCCCGTCAGGCCACACTCACGCACATCGGAGCGACCACCGCGCCTGAAGTGTGCAGCCGCTTACAGACCACTCAATATGAGGGCATTATTATAACCAGCCTCTTTTGCCCACAACCCTGCATTTTCAGATAAGACAGGAGAATTGTTTTGTTTTGAGAAAACCGAAGCTTGACTCTCTTAAAAGACCTGCAATTTACTGCAAAGTGACCCAGAGGTAACAAAGGAAGCAGGAAGTTAATGGCTGCCTGCACCAAAAGCCTCTCAATCATTTTGCAATAAATAATTATGGAAAGTGACATGACAAGCAGCCGTGAGTGTACCACGGCCACAGTCACCGGTACCACCTACACGCCTCCAACAGTTACATAGGGTGTTTGGGTTTTTGGTTTGGTTTTCACTTTGATTTTTGGTGCCATACAGATTTGTATTTTGTTTTGTGCAGCATATGCACTGAAAAATTTGCTGACTATAACCGCTGTTTCACTTGCTAAAACAATGGGTAGGGACAATAGAAACCAGAAATTCACAGGATCTCTTCACAGATTTTTACTTTTGATTCTGTTCCTAAAATTTGACTTCTCATTGGGTAATTACGGTAGTTTGAGAAATAAACCTTCCACAAATTATTTGAAGGAGCTTTGGAGCTCCCTACTTCTCAGGAATATAACTGTTTTGATTAGCTGCGACATCTGCCAGATTTAAAAACCTCTAAATCCTTCATAGTATGAACACAAATAGTACACAGCGTGGAAAAACAAAACGAAAAAAGTTGGTTGTTTCTCATCGTCTGTACAATGCCACTGTCTCACTGGAACTAACAAAGACCATTTCCTTTAAGAAGTTAGTATTTATGAACGAATCTGTGCTTTACAGATTTCTATTGTCCCTAGTCACTGGAATGAGGATCAGTGAAATGCTACAATTAATCCGTATCCTTCTGCAGTCTTCCTACAGCGGGAAGAGAGGCCACCAACCACCCTCTGCAGGAGAAATAAACCTTAGAGATTGGTTAAGACTTAAAAACCCACCACTATGACATTTACCACTTAATCTTACATAGGCAGGTCAAAATTTTAATATAAATTACTTTTGCCAACACATAGCTTATGCATTCTTTGCTCCTTTTTTTGGAGGATTCTCAAATTGATATCTAAAGATTTACATATGATATATTACTGTTATATGGTCTAATGACTAAGAAAATTTCTCTGGTAACCAAAGCTGATGCCATATATGGTAGTGTTCTTGGCATATTGCTCTATATGCCTCAGACCACTTCCACATTCTTTCTATTCAGCTAATTATAGCTTAGTAGCCACTGGTGAAGGATTGTGAAGACCCTGTCATTTCTACAGAGTAGAATGGCAAGGCTAGTCACTGCATTTCAGCCAAACAAAAAGAAAAATAAACCAACCCCTTGAAAAGGAGAGGTACTGCACCTTTGCAAAATTGAACTGGCTCACCACAGCTGAGCAACAGAACCACCACTGAAGCAAGAAAACAAGTTGGTCTATACAGGAATTGTACATGGTTTGAGAACGAAAGAGTTACAGCGACTGATTAATGGCTGCAACCTTAATTTTCATTGCTGCCTCAGAGTTGGAAACTTAAGCAGTTTCTGCAAACCTAATGCTAGCTTCTCAGCTCCTTTACTAAAACTAGGAATTTGTTCTCCGCAGCAAAGAAATAAACACTCAAAACACATAGGTAAATACAGCAGGACATTATTGAAAACAGCTGCCTTGTAGTACAAAATACAGTACAAGTATACGGATGTCATTAAAACATCAAAAATACTATTGCTCCCATACAATTTAGGAAACATTCTTTGCAACGGAGAAAAATTTAAAGAAAAGCTTTAAAAAAATCTGTTTAAAAATTCTACTGTGGATGATGAGTAGAGAAATAGTCTGAAAAGGGCACCAATGTTTGTGGCTCTTCCACTTTTGTTGTTTAAATCTAAGATCAACAATATTCTGAATCATAGTCTATTTTTTAAAAAAGCCTAATTTATATACACAATTATTTCCCTCCCTCTCAGCCACAAATACATGAAAACGACCTTTTTGTATATTACTCATTTCCCAATAAATACAAAAAGATTGTATAGATTGAATACCAAAATAAGATAATAAAAAGGATATGCAATAAATTAAAAAGGCAGCTCAAATGAAGGGCAGGCATGCAGTAAAAAAAAAAAAATACTAAGATTGTGGAGGTGGGGTTACTTGCCTCCTGTTGAGAAAGTGTCACACAAAGAATACCTGAAAACTTTGGAAAGAACATGAGCTCTCATTCAATTCAAAGTTACCTAGGTCTATGACATTTCTAGGAATACCTTTCGATGGGAGTGGGATTAACTTGATTAGTAAAAATCATTCTACTGAAAATCCATTTAAAATATAGAAGAAGCGATCCTTGAAAACCCCAATTTTTATTCTTGAACGACAGCTGGATAAACGGGCCAAAGCCAGTCTGTGGAAATTTCAAGATGGTATAAAAATGCTTCCAGGATGTAGCCAGCACATTCGTTCCCTTCAGTTCCATCCGCAGATGGATTTCGGCTCCCACGGGTGCACTGCTGGAGACTCCCTCATCCATCATTTGCCAGCTCTGATTGTGAGGTACTGATACAATGGATCAAGTTCCTAAAAATTTATTTTAAAAGAATAAATGATGCTGGAATTCTGGACCTGAGGATCTTTAGTATTCGAAGAAATCCACAGATTAAACTGAAGGTGAATTAAGACTTCAGTTTTGGTTGTTTCCAACTTTCCTGTGAGGATGTATATTCCTTTAAAGCTCAGGCTTGAAGCCACACTGTTCCTTTTGCAGGTAATAGTCAAGTTTTACGGTTTAAAATGCAGCCAACCAGTGGCCCCAACAGCCGAATTAGCCATAATTCACTGGCTCAGATGGTGGAGCCATAGGGATCTGGCTCTTATTCATACCCAAGCCATTTCTTGGTAATGACCTCCGCATTTGGAGATCACGGGAAGAACTTTAGTGAGCAGCAACCAGTCCACTCAAACAGTTTGCCTTGTGCTTTATGCCTGACTTCTTGTGCCTACCTCAGCAATCCCCAACGTAAACTTGTTATTGGAAAAAAGAATTTTTGCCAACTTTAAAAAACTGTTAGTAATGGATTCTTGTTCAAGCATTGAGATCTGCATTCATTTGCATCCCGGAAAACAATTCTGCAAAGACAAGACACGGGCCTTGGTCCAGGTTTCACGCAAAACCTTTTTCGAAAAAAAAAAATGCATCCAATTTTTTTTTTTCTGTATTTTCCAATGGCTTCTTGAATTCTTCTTCTGCCCTGTCTGCAATTGTGTAAAGTTGCATTCTTTTCCATAAACCTGTACCCTCAGCACCGGGTATCTGCAAAGGCCTCTCTCTGCTAAAGATTCCCAGAAGATCCAAGCCCCAAACGTTGATTTCAATGGAGAGGAAGACGCGGCAGAAGGGACGAGGCCTCGTGACATCTTGAGATTACCCAGGTACAACACAAATTCAACCGTTACTATGGGCGGGGTCTGGGAGAACTCGGAGGTTTCGGGCCCAGATGTTCGAAGATCTATTCTCCCCAGGGTTCGCCAGGTAGGGTGAGGAACCCAGGGTGGGAAACAAGCTGAGACTTTCGTAGGTTGAGGAGACGCTGTTGTCCTTCTTTGCAGGTTGCTGTCAGTTCCTTGGAACTTCACTGATTTTCTCGTATTGTCCTCGACTGTTCTCGTAACTATATTATTGTTTCGTTTGCTCTCGGCGGCCTCCCTGGCTCTCCCTCCCCGAGCTCACTGCGGATGAGCAGAAAGGAGCGCTCGCTCGCTCGGCGAGGGGCCGGCGCTGGAGCGGGGGCCACGCGCTTCAATCCTCGTCCACCTCCTCGCCCTCCGACTCGTCGCCGCCGCCGCTACCCCCGGCGCGGCGCTCGTAAAGCTTATCCCGCTGCCGCTCCTGGATCTCCTTCATCTCATCCGCGTACCGGCAGAAGGCGCCTCCGAACTTGCCCCAGGCCTTGAAGGGCACGGTGATGGCGTTGCGATAGGACGGCTTCACCTCGCTCACCCGCAGGAACACGCCGTACTTGTTGCAGCCCACGTCGAAGAAGAAGCGCTTGGAGTCCACGGTGATGGAGGTGCCCTCGGGGAGCTCCCCGTACAGGCCGCCGCCCGGGCCGCCGGCCCCCGGGCCGCCCGCCAGCTCGTCGTCCTCGGCGCCGTAGTCGTCGATGAGCTTGGCCAGCGCGTCGCGGAACTCGATGAGGCCCTGCGCCGGCAGCGCGATGGTCTGGCCGCTCTGCAGCCCGCCGGGCCCGGGCCCCGCGCCGAAGCCGCCGCGGTTCACGGTCTGGCGGATGCGCAGGAAGCGGCCGCGCTGGTTCTCCTTGAGGTCCAGGTAGTACTTGCGGTTCTCGCGCACCAGGAACTCGCTCTTGAGCGCGCGCCGCGGCCCGCCGCCCTCCTCGGCGCCGGCCGCCAGCTGCTCGGGGCTGCTGGGGCCCAGCTGCGCGTAGTGCTCGATGAAGTCGCCCAGCGAGTCGCGGAACTCGGCGGCGACCGCCATGGACAGCGTAAGGCGGCTCTTGGAGCCGCCCGCGCCCACCTCGGCAATCTTGAGGAAGCGGCCCTTGGCGTTCTGCTTCACGTCCAGGTAGAAGCGCTTGTTCTGGATGTCCAGCCGCTTCGAGGCCAGCTCCTGAGTCTCCTGCTCGCCGCCGCCGCGGGCCGCGGGCTGGAAGCCGCCGCCGCCACAGCCGCGCTCGCTGCCGCTGTCGCCGTCCGCCATCTTCTCGGCCGCCGCCTCGCCGCCGGCCGCCGCGCTCGCGCCCCCGCCCTCCGCCCTGTGGCTCGCGCTCCGGGGCCCCCCGGCCTCGCCCGCCGGCTTCTCACGCGCGCCCGCCGCTCATCATCGGCCGCCGCCGCCCCACATCGCCTCCACGCCCCGCCCCCGCGGTTTCCGCGCAGCTCGGTCCGCTTCCGGTGCGTAGCTTCCGGTGACGCCACCGAGGCCCCCCGCCGCCCGCCTGGCGACCGGAAGTGCCGCGAGCCACGGCGGCGGGCGCAGAGGTGACGTCACGGGCGCGCCACGCCGAACCCAGCCCCTTCACTCTGTACGCGCGCTTGCTTCCAGGAAGTTTTCCCCGTGCGTCCCGGAGGCGTCCACGTGCCTTCCTTTCCCCGCGCGCTGTGCTCCGCTCCTCCCGCCCGCGCGCCCGGCCCGGCCCCTGCGCACGTGGACCTGCTGTGCGCCCCGCGGGCAGGAAGCTGGAGAGGGCGAGGAGCAGGGGCGCTGACTGCGGGGTTCGAGGAACCAGGCAGAGCGGAGCCGGAAGCGCGACCCGAGTTGTCCCGGGGATTGAGGTTCGGGGAGAGTGTGCCCTGCCTCGGGACTGGCGCCCGCGCTGCGAACTTAGAAGTTGAGGCCTGGGGAGTTCTAGGGAGGCCAACTGCAGCCGCGTCCAGGATGTGGGGCCGTCAGGTGCGGTCCGAGGCGCGTTTTGGAAAGACGAACCTGCTTAGATGATTTGGAAGGTGAGAGGGCCGGGGATATAGCTCCGTGGCATAAACGTCTGCCTGGCAAGCTCAAGGTCCCAAGTTCGATCCCCGGTACCGCAAAAAAAAAAAAAAAAAAAATCAGTGGAAGGTGAGATTTGGGACCCATGAGCCCAGAGTTCAGTTCACAAGGTCTTGCCGTCCGACCTCTAAGCCACGTCAAGGGCCTAAGTGAGTGCATCGTGCCACGCTTTACTGCGTTTACTAGTAAGAAATTCCTGTGGAGCCTTTGGTTGTCAGCATTGCAGTGTAGTGAAGGAGCAGTTATGACAGCATTGAAAAGTGTAGGCGCTGCGGTGTTGCTGTGTTGATTTTTTTTCTTTTTTTTTTTTTTTTTCTGAGACGGTATGTAGTTCAGGCTGGCCTTGAACTCGGTTTCGCTCTGTAACTCAGGCTGACCTTGGGCTCACTATATAGCCCAGGTTTGCCTCCAACTTGCATTCTACCTCAGTGGCCTACGGGCGTAGGCCAGCATGCCTGGCAGATTCCTCATTCTTAAATGTAGTGATTAATAATACATCTGATTCCTGTGTCTAGAATATATAAAGGATATTTAGTAACACAACACAGTATAAAAAGGACACAAGATGTTAACAGACACCACAAAAAATACACAATGGCCACTAAACATGAAACAGTGCTGGTGAAATGTAAGTTAAAATCATAATAAAGTATCACTAAACACCCACCAACTAGAAAAGCTAAAATTGTAACTCAGGTGTTGGCAGCAATGTGGAGAAACTAGAGCACTGCTTATGGGAGGAATGTAGAAGGGTGTAAACATGTTGGCAGTCTAAGATTAAGAAAAAAAACAACCAGTAATTACACTTCTTGGGGGTGCATGTGCCATTTTGATGCAGATATACATTGTTTAGACAATCATAAGCTTACCTACCACAGGGCCAACTCAAGTATCACTACTAGGGTTTTGGGTTCTTTTTTTTTTTTTTTGTCTTTCTTGAGACGGGATCTTGCTATGCAGTTAAGGCTGGCCTTGAGCTCACTTTGTAGCCCAGGCTAGTCTCCAACACTCAAGGATCCTCCTGCCTCAGCCTTTCATAGGTTTTTTTTTTTTTTTTTTTGGCGGTACTGGGGATCAAACTCAGGACCCTGCGCTTGCTAGGCAGGCGCTTATTCCACTGAGCTATATCCCCAGCCCCCATTTCATAGGTTTTTATCTAAGGAAAGAGAAAGTATATTTTTATTTATTTTTTATTTTTTTGGCCTTTTTGAAACAGGGTCTCAGGATGCAGTTCAGGCTAGCCTTGAGCTCACCTTGTAGCCCAGTCTGGTTTCGAACTCACAGCGATACTCCTGCGTCAGCCTCCCAAGTGCTGGGATTACAGACTTGCGCCACCACGCCTGGCTAGGAAAGAGAAAGTATGTCCATACAGATCATACTGTGACTATGGATATAAAAATTTAGAAAAGGAAATACATATAAATTTAAATATCTATATTTATCTCAGAAATAGTCATTGGGGCATAAAGAGATTGGAAAAGTGCAACAGGGAACTCCTAGGGGCAATGGAGATAGTCCGTGTCTTGGCTGTGGTAGTGGTTTCACAGATAGGCTAATACTCACTGAGATGCACAGTTTACTATAGAGATGATAACTCCATACAATAATGATTATGTTTGTGTTTTATCTTTTAGTTATTATAATTATTAGGACCTGGGAATCGAACTCAGGACCTCATGCTTGCCAGGCAGGTGCTGTGCTGCTGAGCTATACCCTGGCCCTAGTTATTATTTTTGGAAAAGGGAATTGAGGATATTGGGGAACATATCCACCAAAAAATGTCTTGTAAGATTGTTGGACAATAATTCTTGGAAAATGTTAGGTGCTGAGTAAGTTGTGAGAGGTGCCCAATACACATGGGCTCAAGAGAGCTCAAAAGATGGGAGCAGTGGAGGGCAGGTTTGGGTCCCTCCAGCAGACAGGGTGAATTGGATGTCGGACTTCCAGGAGGCAGAGAGTCGAGTTTGGGTCTCTTTCATTCCTAGCAAAGATTCTGATGTTTCAGATCCCTAGGGAAGGAATACAGTGTTACCACAGGGCTTTTCCTCCCTCCTTCCAGACAGTCTCACTATGTCGTCTAAGCTGGCCTTGAACTCACTATGGAGCACAGGCTGGCCTTGAAGTTGTGGAGATCCTCCTGCCTCAGCCTGCCAAGTGCTGGGATTATAGGCATGTACCACCAAGCCCAGCTTGTACTTGTTTCTTCCAGCCTCTCACTCTGGCTTTAATGAGTCGACTTCTAGTTCATGAGTCAGGTTGATTGCTTATTTTCTTTGGAATTTCATGCTTTGCTTTTAAGCCTAGAATATTCTCATTTCAGATATCCAATAACTATATGTTTTAGAGACTTTTATGGCTCGGTTTTCAAACATCCACGATTATATATTTGCTCTAACTCCAGTGCATCTGAAGTATATTTTGACGTGGAGCATGAAGTGAAGAATCTAAAACATTTCCTTCGAGTGACAAACCAATTGTCCCGGTACTATTTATTCAGTAATCCTTCCGGGGTGGATCTCAACAGGTGGAGATGGGGGAGGTTATTTTAGGCAGAGCGAACCCGTGGCCCCAGACGGTGGGAAGGGGTGTGACCGGAGCCCAGAGGCTGTGAGGAGTGGGTGGTGAGCAGTGGGGCCGGGGTGGAGGTGCCGAGGCATTGCTGGGGGGCCCTTGACTTGCAAGCGGGGAGCTGGGCTTCACTGGAGAGCCCCTGGGGCCGCCCCGCAGCTTCAACTGTAGCACAGTGGCTGTAGAGCAGAGGGCAGCGAGGCTGGGCTGGAGCAGGGCCCAGCCTGGCCCTTGGGCGAGAAGAGTAATTATGCTGGCTGCCCCAGGGAGATGTGCCCATAGCCAAGGGACCTGGAGAAGTGAGCCCAGTCAATCCCTGGGCAAGTGACAGAATGTTTTTGTCATTTATTTATTTATACCAGGTATCAAACACAGGACCTTGCACTTTCCAGGCAGGCACTTGTGCCACTGAGCTGTATCCCCAGTGCCTGTTAGAGAATATTAATATGCAGGCTGGGGGCCGCCAGGGGACAGGCAGATAGTGGGGCTGCTCCCGTGAAGTGGGGCAGGCGAGCGGGATGGAAGAGGAAGGTGATGGCTGAGGTCACCTTTGGCTGGAGGGCTTCCCGTGAGTCTTAGAAGCACACAAGGACTCTCATGGCTCCTAGGAAGTGGCAGAAGCTGGGGCTTAGGTCTTCCTGTGTGAGGGCTGTGCCCGTGACGCTGTTCCATTCTGGGGCCGGGGAAGAGATGGAAGCCAGTGGTCAGAGTGCTCGCAAGTGACTGTGGGTCAGGATGGCCCGATCTGTGACAGGGCAAAGAGGATGGGACCGGGCACAGGGCAGCCAGAGGCTGCTCTGCCCCAGAGATGTGAGGGGCGCTGAGGGGTGAGAGCCTGAGAGTGCGGCCTGGGGCCGTGGGGTTGGGGGGGACTTGGGAAACGAGCCTGAGGAACACCCTTCTCCACCTGGGGCCGGGGGAGAGGAGCTGCAGGGGCTTCTGGGAGAAGGAGCGGGGTGGAGGAGCTCCTGCTCACAGAGCCCAAGGCCAGGCCACGTGCCAGGGAGGCGGCCCTGGGGCATTGTGGGCCCAGGCAACCAGAAGCCCTGCTGCCTGGCCCTGGTCACCGTGGCTGGGAGGAGGCCGGGGCTCAGGGCAGCAGATGGGAGTCGACCTTGCCAAGTCTAGGGGGTACCAAGCCTGGGGACAGTGGCCTTGGATGGCCAGCATGGGCAGGGCCAAGCTGGCCTTTGGTGGGAACTGGGCCAAGAGGATGAGGAAGGGAGGGCATAACTTTTGCCTTTTTTTTCCTGTTATTTTCCAGTTTAGTTTAGTTTAGTTTAGAGACAGGGGCTTACTGTGTAGTTCAAGCTGGGCTTCAACTTGCTCTAATCCTCCTGGCTCAGCCTTCTGAGTTCAAGGAGGCATTCAGCATTATGCCCAGCTATTCTCCATTTTAAACTTCAAATTTAAAGAATTAAGGATGTGTTATGTACATGGACCAGCTCCCCATGGTAAATGTAATCATTATGTACTGAAACATATACTAATAAAACATTTTTAAAATGATACATTTTATGTACTAGCAATACATAAAAATACAATTACCGAGAAAATGAAATGTTTAAATTTCTTTATATTTAATTAAGCAGTCAGAGAGTAATACTCTTCCCACAAACCCCCCGCACAGTAACACCTTGCCGACTTTCATGGCCTTCCGTGTCTGTCCCCCTCCTTCCTCTGTGTCCTCCCGGTCACCCTGTCTGTGACCCCCTCGTCTCTGTCTCCACCCCCAGTTGTGTTTGCAGCTCTCTCCGGCTGGTGGACAGTGAGCCGTAAGCACCATGCCCTTCTCTCTCCAGTACTCTCTCCAGAGGCGTCCACTTACCTCACTGGCGCGCCGAGGCCACCGGCGGGGACCTGGTGCAGTTGCACTGCTTGCTATCTGCTCTGCAGACGGTTCCGGCCTTGCCTCGTTCAGGCTCCCCTGGGGGGAGGGGGGATCCGGGGCCTGTGTCCCACCTGGGGCCAGCCGGGTGGGTCTCACGGACCAGCGGCATTCTGGAAGGTGTAGACCCCCACTTTGTTTGGAGGGGCTTCTTGGCCACACTCTGGGACCGTCTGCTGCCCAGGCCAATCTGACTCCCCACCAGTGTGCCTGCAGCGGCGGGGGGCAGACTGTCAGAGGTCACTGGGGAGAGCTGGGCAGCGAGGCGAGGGAGCGGAAGGAGCTTGCAACCAAATCCACCATGGAAACCATGCTTAGCTCCTGGGGCTTTCTGCCCAGTGGCTCAGAAGCCAAGCGCTCCCTGGTCTTTTCTGCCCTCACCTGTCTGGGGTGAAAGCAGACTGGGGGACAGCAGGCGACCGGGTGGCTCGCGGGAGGCCGCTGTGGCAGCACAGCCGGCAGAACAGCTGGGACTTGGCAGACTCTGCTCCTGGACCACGCCTGGACGACCCGCCAGCGCGCTGCTTCTGGCCAGTGTCCTGCCCACCCGGTCAGGCTCCCGTGACATCGCGGGTCTGTGTGGCAAGGGCGAGTGTGTTGGCCTTGCATGTCTAAAGGGGTCGCCTGCTCTCGGTTCTGGGCAGAGGCTGCACCCGGTGGACCTTTTTGTCTTCTGTGAGGTAGAAAATCAAGTCCTTGAACCAGGTGTGGTGGCGCACGCCTGTAATCCCAGCCCTCGGGAGGCTGAGGCAGTAGGATCTTGTGAGTTCGAGGCCAGCCTGGACTACATAGGGAGACCTTTGTCTCACAAAAAAAATAGAAGGGAAACTATTATTAGACAAGAGGAAGGAAGGAGGGAGAGGAAGAAGCATGGGGGCGAGGACAGGGGGACGACATAAACCAGATAATTATCCTGAACCCCCAAATGTGAACCCTGAAGGAGGGCGGGGAAATGGGTGACGGGGTGTGTGTGTGCGTGAGAGAGAGAAGATGATCAAAGTGTGTGGCATGCATGTACCCATCTGCCAACATGGAACCCAGCGCTCTGTATAACCAATAAAAAAATGAAAAGAATTCATGTTAATGAAAATAAATATTAAATTATGTAGGGCCTGTAAATCTGTTCAAAGATGATACTATTTTTTTGAAATGATATTGCTGAGATAGTCACAATTAAGGACAGAACCCTAAATAAGAGGTATAGTTTCTGATTTTATTTTGTTTTTGACACAGGGTCTTGCTTTGTTCTTCAAGCTGGTCTTGAACTCACTATATAGCCCAGGGTAGCCTCAAACTCACAATGATCCTCCTGCCTCAGCCAACCTGTGCCACCTACAGTTTCAGGAGAAAGAAAAAAGAAAAGAAAAAGAGGGAGGAAGGGGAAAATAAAAGAGTTGCTACTTTTATTGATGTGCCCCAGAAGGGGGCTGAGCTTCCTCCACAATTTCCAGGCTGGCTCTGCTTGCTACAGAAGGAAGCTGCTGGCCGCAGCCGGTGTTGTTTCGGGAAGAGAAATAAACCCAGACCCGTCTTTGTACGTCTGTCTGTTGGGCGGGAGCGGTGAAACCCCAAACACGGGTCCTTCCAGGGGCCTCTTGAAGCAGCGAGGTCAGTCGGAGAGAGAGACAGCAGTGAGGGGTGCACAGTCTGGAAGCCTGGTCTGGAGGCCGCTCCTCCCTGGGTTCCTCAGACGACAGCTGAGAGTTGACTGCTGCTCTGACTCCCAGCTGTAGCCGGCCGCCTTCAGGCAGCTGCTGCGCGCACAAATCCCCCAGGTAGGGCTGGCGGCCCAGCTGTTGTGGGGAACAGTTCCCCCGACCACCATGGGCTTTCTGCAGAGTTGCCAGCAGCCCATCTGTTCTGGCTTCTCACTCACCCAGAAATCCCAGCACTGTCCCATCTTCCCTGGGATTATATTTCTCCCTCCCAGACCTTCCAGAAGGGGCTTCTGGCTCAGAAGTGACTCCTGCCTGCTCACTCCGTCTGCCCTTCTGCCCAATCGCCAGGCTGAGAGACGGCAGAGGAAGGGCGGGTATCTTTAAGGGTACAGGTCAGGCCAGGTCCACATCGGGGCCTATGAATTATCTATAACCTGGGGTGAGGAGTTACACATATACAAAGCAGGAAGAGTTAGCAAACCCTGTGGGACTGCGCAGGGGCCAGAAAGCTTGGTATTCGCAAGTGATTTCATGACACATGGGTGCACACACATGCACACACATGAGAAACATGCATCCCTTCTCACGTGTAGATACAGAGACATACATACAAAAACACATTACATACTTGCAGACAGATATAGAAACACACATATACACACCCATGCAGAAATACAGAGACACACGTGTATCTGTATTCACACACACGTGGAAATATACACACACAGACTCAGTGGGACCAAAAGAGCTGGAGATTTAGCACAGTGCAAAGGCCTGGGGTTCGAGCCCCAATAAGTCATTCCTTGTTTCTCAAGAGGCAGAAGCAGGAGGATCGCTCCGAGTTTGAAGGCAGCCTGGGCTACAAAGTGAAGTCAAGGCCAGCCTGAACTACATAGTATGACTTTTCCTTAAAGAACAAACGGGCTGGGGATTATCTCAGTGGAATAAGCGCCTGCCTAGCAAGTGCAAGGTCCTGAGTTTGATCCCCAGTACTGCAAAAATAAATAAATAAATAAATAACAAGGGCTGGGAATGTTGCTCAGTATGATGAATTCTCAGTATGCAAAAATTTTAAAAAATAATGAATACACAGATACATGTATATATTCATGTACGCATGTAGATAGCTACAGAAAGATGCAGACAGATCTAGAATTAGACTTACATATGTCCACAGATGGACAAAATATATGTGTGTGAGGCCTGGCATGGTGGCACACGCCTGTAATCCCAGCACTCAGGAGGCTGAGGCAGGGGGATCGCTATGAGTTCAAGGCCAACCTAGGCTATAAAGTGAGTTCAAGTCCAGCCTGGACTACAAAGCAAGACCCTGTCTCAAAAAGAGAAAGAAAGGAAAGGAAAGGAAAATACATATGTGCATATACACACCACACCCAGGTAGGTGCGGAACACACATAGTGGACAGCCAGGTGTCTGTGAGCCAAGGGTGCGTGGCGGGAAAGACACATCCAGCGCCAGATCTCAGCATCTCCCCTCTGCTCTCCAGTGAAAGTGCCCAGATGGTGCTGGCAACATGATTCCAGAGCCTGGAAGGGAAAAGCCTAAGTTGAACTGGGACCATCCTGTGTCAGAAAACAAATGCTAAACGGGAAGCCAGGAGTGGTGGTGCACACCTATCATCCTGGCATTCTGGGAGGCTGAGGCAAGAGAATCACAACTTTAGGCCCAGCCTATGTATTTAACAACTTAGGAAGGTCCTGGCTTCAATCCCCAGTACTGAAAAAGAGAAAAAAAGGGGATTTGTCTGAAGGGCCCTCCTTGTGGCTAACTCTGAGATCACTTAAGCATCAAATATGTAATGGTGGTGACAGGATCGCAGGCACAGAGTGAGGCTCCATCCTTGTGTGCGGATGTAAATAAACACACGCGTGCCGGGGGCTCTCCCTCCCAGCCCCGCGCCAAGCGCTCAACATAGAGACTGCCGAGCTGGAAAGCACTGGTGAAAGGCGCTGAATGCCAGGGGTGTTCACACGGATTCAAATCTCTGCCCGTGGAGCCTTGGGTGCCCAAGGGGAAAGGGGCAACCCTAGCTGGCCAGCCCAGCCTCGGGCGCAGGGCACATCTACAGGTGCAGGACAGGGGTCATCTGTGAAGGACGCAGCCTGAGTTCCATGGTGTCCCTGTGGAGAGTGCAATACCTGCGTCTAATCCTGAGGGGACAGAAGACAAACTCACAGGGAGGGAAATTTTACAAATTACAGGCTACGAAACAACTCTACAAAACTATCATTGCCGTGAAAGGCAAAAACTGAAGAACTGTTTCAAACTGAAGGAAAATTAAGAGATGTGCTGAAGCCAGGTGTGGTGGTACACATCTGTAACCCAGCACTCAGGAGGCTGAGGCAGGAGGATCACTGTGAGTTTGAGGCCAATCTGGACTACATAGTGAGTTCAGGCCAACGTGAACTGCATAGCAAGACCTTGCCTCAAAAAATAAAGAAAAAAAGAAAGGAAGGAAGGAAGGGTTGGGGATAGAGCTAAGTGGAAGGCCCTGGGTTCAATCCCCAGTACCACAAGAGATGCAATGTGTGTGCTTTGGAACTTTTCCCTTTCCTTTTTTTTCTCTTAATTTTGTTTATTTATTTTGTGGGTTTTGTTTTTTTTTTTGTCTTTTTTGAGACAGGGTCTTGCTATACAGTTCAGGCTGGCCTTGAGCTCACTTTGTAGCCCAGACTGGTCTCGAACTCACAACAATCCTCCTACCTCAGCCTCCCAAGTACTAGGATTACAGGCGTGCACCATCAAGCCTGGTTTCTTTTTTGCCATAAACAACATTATCATGAAATCCAAATGATGTTTGTTGCCCAGATAACAATTAACACTGTGTTAATGTTAATTTCCTGAAATTTTTATTTATTTTTATTTTTTTGTCTGAGACAGGATCTCCTTATGTAGCCCAGACTGGCCTCAAACTGCCTCAGCCTTCTGAAGGGTTACGGGTGTGCAACTCACTGTCTAGTTTAACCCAGAGTCCTTGTGGCTGCCCCTTGGCATACGTTTGGAATCTCTGGGGATTTCCCAAATTTCCCAGCACCAGAGAGCTCTCCTTGGGCGGGGATGCACAGCCCTCTGGGTGACTCTAAGCACAAAGTGTGCTCTGCCCCTGGTGCTGATGTTTCTGAGGTGTTATTCCCCACACACCTGTGCACCCTTCGGGGAAGAGACTGTGCTTTATCTTTCTGTCTTCTTTACAGTAAACAGTAAATACTGAGTGGTGTTCAATAGAAGTATGAGATTTTCAACTTTGCATGTTTGTTTTGAGCCACTCATGACCAGCACAACCCAATTAAACCAGGGGTCTTCATGATGTTACTGTTTTCTCCCCAGTTAAGGATGTGTTCTCAGGCTAGGGATATAGCTCAGTGGAATAAGCATCTGCTTGGAAAGTGCAAGGTCCTGAGTTCAATCCCCAGTACCACAAAAAAAAAAAAAGTGTTCTCTAACTAGACCTGTTGGTACACACTTGTAGTCCTGGCATTCAGGAGGCTGAGGCAGGAGGATTACCACAAGTTTGAGAGCAGCCTGAACTACACAGTGGGCCCCTGTTTTAAAGAACA
Source organism: Dinomys branickii (assembly GCA_004027595.1). Taxonomy (NCBI): domain Eukaryota; kingdom Metazoa; phylum Chordata; class Mammalia; order Rodentia; family Dinomyidae; genus Dinomys; species Dinomys branickii. The sequence goes on from PVLD010019898.1 coordinate 26,725, forward strand.
ATTTTTTTTTTGCTTTTTAGAAGAGTTTTTCTTGTAGGAAATTTGGAAAATTCAGAAAAGGAGAAAATAAGAAAATGCAAATGACTCAGACTTCCACCAACCACTGAATCTTTCCTATGAAAAATTTAAATGCAGATTTACATACAAGTGCACACACAGATATTTTGCATTACAAATCCTATTATGGAAACTTACTAAAACTTACTAAAAAATTACCAGAAGACATTTAAAATGAAAAAAAAGTCACAGTGGGGTGTGGTGGGACACATCTGAAATGTCAGCACTGGGGAGGCTGAGGCAGGAGAATGGCCTTGAGTTTAAGGACAGCCTGGGCTATATAGCAAGACCCTGCCTCAAAAACCAAAGCAAGACAAAAACTCATAGAATCCTGTCACCCCGGTGCACCTCTTCTCTACCCCATTCTCTGTCTTTTCTGATCTGCTTGCTTTCTAGCAGTGTGCACGTCTCTCTGTCCCATGATTGTCCAGCATCGTCATGCACAGAGTATAGTTGTCGCTCACTCTTCACAGGATTAAACAAACATGTGGCTGTGTTTTTCTGTCGTCTTGGTGACTACCAATATAAATGATCTAGTATCATTATATAGATGTTTTGGGGTTGGACATATAGGTCACTTCCAGTTTTTTTGTCGTAAGCAAACTCACATAAGCAGCTGTTTTGTTTTTTGTTTTTAATTCCAGTACTGGGTATTGAACCCAGGGCCTTTGCACTGAGCTACATTCCCAGGCCACCTTCACCTTCCTACCTACCTCCTAAATTTTGAAACAAAGCTTCATTAAGTTGCCCAGGCTGTTTGAACTTTTGGTCCTCCTGCCTCAGCCTCCCAGAGTGCTGGAATGACAGGCATGTGCCACTAATGCGCAGCTGTTTTTACTCAGTAAACCTGCACACTGACAGCTGTCAAAAGGTGGGTACAACCCTAACTCTCCACATGGCTTCCTGGACATCCTGTAGCTCACGGTGCAGATGTCTGCTTTTTGTCCTGTGTTTTGTTTTTTTCTTTTGAGATAGGTTCTTGTTACATTGCCCAGGATGAATTCCTGGACTCAAGGGATCCTACTGCCTCAGCTTCCCAAGTAGCTGGAACCACTCTTATGTGCCACTTCTCTGTCTTTTTATTGAAGCAGGTTCTCACTAGGTAGTGCAGGCTGGCCTTCAACTCATAGGGATTCTCTTGCCTCAGCCTCCCGAGTGCTGGGATTACAGGCGTGCACCACCAGGCCCTGATCTCTTGTCTAATTGTATCTCTCTGAATCTTTTTCCCAAGACGACGATCTGATCATTTCCCCTTAACCATGGTCCAGGCCACAGTGGTCCGGCAAGGCGCTGGCTCCCTGTCCCTTCCCACAGAGCATGGCTGACACTTGCATAGCGCATGGTGGGAAGGGTGTGAAGATGGCCAGTCAGGGAGAACCTAGCGGGACAGGATGTGACCAGAGCCAGGAGGCTGAGTTTCCCCGGGTTGGAGATGTCCTGTGGAAGCCTTTGCCTCAGGCCCCTTCAGAGCTGGGCGTGGAAAGATGCTGACAGCCACATGCAAGCGCGAGTAGATGCTGGCTGTGGTGGCCCAGGCCTGTAATTCCCGAACTCCAGAGGCGGAGGCAGGAGGATTGCCCAAGCCAAGGCTACACAGCAAGCTCAAGGCCAGGCTGGACTACATAGCGACACCTTGTGTAAACGAAAGAAAAGAGGGAGCGGAAAACAGAAGGCAGAAGCAGCGGGCAGCGTCCCCAGAACCCGCAGAGAAGCCCCTCTCTGGCTGCTCCCGGAAGAGCATCTGGGAGGGCGCCCAGGAAGAGCAGGGTGCTGCCGAGCAGTGAGGAAGACAGCCTGGAAAAGCAATGGGCTGGCGCTGTGGAAGGACAGCAGCGCGAGCGAGGGGCGCTCGGGGCGTCCCCGGCCCCCAGGAGGCCTGCCTCGTGGGGGCAGTTAGAGCCAGGTCCCCTCGGCTTGTCCCTGTCCGGCTTGGTGTCCACAGATCGGCCCTCAGGCTGGACAGCCAGGGGTCCCTGTCTTTCTGAGCGGTTGGAGGGCGGAGCTCAGAGACCCTCACGCCGCCTCCTTCTTTGCCTGCTACGCAGAACAGCAGGTGGGCCCTCGGGACGAGATCCTAGCTCCTGCGGGCCGGATCCGGCGAACCTGCAGCCTAGCGGCTCCCTGCGACTGAGCCTGTCCGCCTGCGCGCTCGCGTCCCCTGATGGCCGTGCCCGCGGAGCTGGCAGGACCCGCCGAGACTCGCGGATCCACTAATTCCGCCCCAAACCCTCGAAGTCCCGCCCGCCGATCGGGCCCTGCGGCGGCCACGCACGCTCTGAGCGCTGGAGGTGTGCTCCGGACCGACTGAGACTGGCGGCCCTGTAACACGTTGGGTGTCAGAGATTTTGTATAAAAATGTAAACTATAAGCTCGGCGTGGCTGCTCACGTCCGTATTCTCAGCACTCTGGGAGGCCGAGACAGGGTGATCACAAATTCCAGCCCAGTCTCTGCAACTTTGCGACTTCGTGAGAGTCTTTCTCAACACAATCAGAGAAACTTCTCTAGTAATATACTATAGAAATGATCCCTGAAAGTATAGCCTAGAGAGGCTTTCTCAAAACTAAAAAAAAAAAAAAAAAAGTTAAAGACTGGGAATGTAGATCAGGACCAAGAGTCTGGGTTCAATGCTCAGTACTGCAAAAAAAAAGTCTCAAAATTAAAATATAGTATTAATAGTGTATATTTTATTTTTATTTTTTGGGTTTTTTTGAGACAGGGTCTCACTTTGTAAGGAGGATCACTTTGTAAGGACTTGAATTCACTATGTAGCCCAGGCTGGCCTCAAATTTGTATCAATCTTCCTTCCTCAGCCTCCCCAGGGCTGGGAATATAATGCTGCACCACCACGCCTGACTAATAATTTTTATATTAATTGCACAATGAAATAATATTTTGGATAAGTCATTGCAAGTAAAATGATTAAAATCTTTTCTTCCTTCCTTCCTTCCTTTTTTTTTTCTTTCTTTCTCGTTTTCTGGAGACAAGGTCTCATGTAGTTCAGGCTGCCTTGAATTCACTATGTAGCCCCAGCTGACCTCGAAGTCACGGTGATGCTCCTGCCTCAGCCTCAAGAGTGCTAGGATTACAGGTGCTGGCTCTTTTTGTGTTTCTAATGTGGTTACTAGAAGCTTAAATCCCTGTGTGTGGGTTGATTTCCATTTCTCTCGGATAGTGTTAATTTAGATTCTGGCTCCCAGACATTTGGATTTCGGAGGCAAGGAAAAGTCTCCCGAATTTCCACGACAGATTTTCTCCTTAGTCCATCCTGGGCTTAGTGGACCCTGGCTCAAAACTGACAATAAGAACAGGGCTGGGAAGGCAGCTCAGGGTGAAGGCTGTGGGTCCGATTCCCAGAACTGCCCTCCGCAGAGCTAACGAATAGGGTGTGGAAATTCCTAATCTGGAGGGATGCTGTCTCCTCGCTTAGGAGGAGGGCAAAACCTGTTCACCCTCATCCCGGTGCGACTCCGAGGCCCTGCCACCCCGCCCCTGCCGTCTACAAATGCAGCGCCATCCACAGTGGGCCACGGGAAGACACCCAGGGTCCCCCCACAGTTGCGCACAGGCCTGCTTTAATTATTGCACCGGTTCTTTGTCTTCAGGGTGTGAGATGTGTTGGTTTGGGGGTTATTTTGCAAGGGGAACAATATAATATAGGACACATGTTTTATGAGATTATTTATAAGAGCCACCCAAAGAATGGTACACAAAAGAGTGCAGGAAATCTGTCCACATATTAAGACCAAGGAATCCAGCTGAGGGGCTGGAGCCCAAGGAAATGTCCTGCATGAGTCCAGCTGAAGGTCTAGAGCCCATGACCACATCTCATGCTGGCCTGTTTCACAGATCTGCTACGAAGGCCCAAAGGTCAGTGATGGAATCTAGGAAGTCTGTGCCAAGGGGATGAAGGATCTGTGCTAGCAGGACGAGGGATCTGCACTGGAGCTGGGAAGTGATGCTCAGAAGAACCAGGGCTCCCCTGAAAGATACCACAGCCATCCTCAGCAACAGTGAGGTCCCGAGCTCCTCGCGTGATCAAGATGGCTGAGTTCCCACCAGGAAAGCCAATGCAGCAAGCTTCTCCAGGAGACTGAGCTGTGCACCTTCTTCCCCTCCGGAGCCAGGAAGCAATGCTCAGGGTGAGGACCAGAGCTCCCACAAAGTGAACGGAAGCCATTCTCAGTGCCAACAAAGTCCCAAGCTCCTTGCAAGATGAAAACAGCCAAGTTCATCAGGAAAGCCAGCATGACAAGCTCCTCCAACAGAAGCAACAGCTCCTTACAGCTTCCACCAGCTCCAACAACCTTTCTCTGCTCCCAACATCCTCTTTAGTTCCCAAAAGCCGTTCTCCTTCTCCAGGTCTGCCTCTTATGCTGCTGGCAACAGTCCCCAGGCGGGCCTCCCACACCCAGCACCACGCTTACTCAGTTCAGCTGGGGGTTATAAGTTGGCCATCAGTCATCAATCCACTACACTACATGAGGAAAATGCCATCAGACCATGTTGGAAGGAGTCCACTTTTGCTCATGCGAATAAAGAAGTTTCTGGGCATTAGCAGTGCCAGGGGTTTGCCCCAAATGGCCATTTATGGACCTAAATAAATACAAGCATCCTGTGACTGTATCTGCAACTGTCCCAGGGTGGTTATACTTGGTCCACTTCCCAAGGTGAAAATGGATGTCAAGCAAGGCCACACCTTTAAGTGTCTGGGAGACATGGTGGAGATTCACCCATCCCTCAGCTCCCCAAGATGCTGCAGGCCTTTTCCCCTCTGAGATGGGAGAAGACCACTCTTTCAAAAGAGGTCTGCAGCCAGGTGTGGTGGTGCACACCTGTAATCCCAGCACTCAGGAGGCTGAGGCAGAAAGATGGCTGTGAGTTCAAGGTCAGCCTGGGCTACATAGTGAGTTCAAGGTCAGTGTGAACTGAATAGTGAGACCCCGTCTCAAAAAACAACAAAATAAAACACTCCAGAGAGACCTGCAGGCTCATTTCAATAATTCTGGTCAAAGGTACAATCAGACTCAAAACCATTCTTTTGCCGGGTGTGGAGGCCCACACCTGCAATCCTAGCAGCCAGAAGCCTGAGGCGGGAGGATTGAAAGTTTAAGGCCAACCTAGGCCACATAGTGAGACCCTATCTCAAAACATACACACACACACACACACACACACACACACACACACACATCCCTTTTGGGAGGTGGGGTACTGGGAATCGAACTCACAACCTTGCACTTGCCAGGCAGGCACTGTGCCTCTAAGAACTAGACACAGAACTTTGTGCACACTAAGCATATGCTGTCTTGAGTCTCAACACCTTCCTTTTTTTCTGTTTTGAGACAGGGCCTCACTAAGCTCCCCAGCTGGCCTAAACTAAAAAGGGCTGGGGATGCAGCTCGAGGAGAATTATTTTCTAACATGCATGAGTGCCTGGGTTCAATCTCAGGGGCCACTAAATAAAGAAATGTTAGGCAAATCAGTTGGGCCGGTCATCTGGCAGGAACACCTGTCCCTCCTTTGTCACCAGGGCGGTCACTCTGAGAACTCACGTGCCAGTTCTCCACATGACTGGAGCACAGGCCAGAAAGGGCCCTTTCGCCCTTGGTATTGTTCCCAGACCCGGGCCGGGTCCTCATCATTCCTAGAGCCTCACGAGGAGGTGTGCAGAGCCAGGCAAACTCCTGGGAAATGACTCACACTGACTTAAATCTGACCAATGTAAGTTCAAGTTCCCAATTTATTAATGTCCTGTGTTACCTCTTTGTAGAGTGGTATTTTCTCACGGTGGCATAGTCACGCCTGCCATTGGTAAAACCCAGCATAAGCACTGAGGATGTAGCTGGATATGATGGCACACATCTATAATCCCAGCAGTCAGTAGGCAGAGGTGGGAGGATCACTTTAAGTTCAAGGCCAGCCTGGGTTACATAGTGACTTCAAGGCTAGCCTGAACTACATAGCAAGACCTTGTCTCAAAAAACATTTTCTTTTCATTAAAAAAAAAGGACTGAGTTTGACACAGGAGGGCTGTTCCCTGTGGCCACAGCCTCCCTTACAGTGTTTGTGCTTGGGTGGTGCAGGCCAGGAGTCCCAGCTGCTGGGGAGGCTGAGGCAGGAAGATCACTTGAGCCTGGCAATATAAGACCACCCTCGGCAATACAGGATGACACTGTCTCAAAAACAAAACAAACAAAAAAGCTGAGGGGGACCTGCCTTTCTTTCTCTGGATGCAGCCTTGTCAGAACGGGATGCTAGGAGCCGGTGTCTGTGGAGGAGGCATCTGGCATCCCTAGGACGCTGGTTGCCTACCCCGCAGCCCACTCTGGCTCAGAAACTACCTGGCACGGAGGAGCTGGCCCTCTGCCACCTGCAGCCACAGCACAGAGCCACTTGGCAAGCAGATCAAGAAGGCCTGGCCCTGAGACAGAGAGTGTCCTGCCTGTCCCCTCTCCCTGGTCTAGCTGACAGCTGTCATGTCCCTACCCCCACCCCTCCCCTTTGACAGAGATTGGGTGGGATCCAGACCCACTCACATCCCCAACCTCCCCAAGCCCCAGTGAGCCGAAGCGAGCACAGCCAGCCCTCCCCGAGACCCCTGGTTAGAGCTCACCGTTTGCATGGAAACACACGGCTGCCCTGCCTGGTCCCCTCTAGAAGGTGTCTGCCCTGACCTGCAGTGGGCCTGAATTTGAACCAAGTGATAGAATTGGATTTGGGCCAATCAGCAAGCTGGATTCACAAGGTTTGAAATTAGAGCAGTTTGGACCAATTGATGATAGGCTTGGATCTGGACTAATGAAATGTGGGCCAATCACAGACCTGCTGGTGCTATATAAGCAGCCCCCTCCTCACACTGTCTCCAAGGGCTCTCTGTGTAGCTCTGTTCTGTAGCCTAGGTCCTGTTCCAATACTGCCTCACTCTGCAGACCTGTAAATCTGCTTGTGATTTATTTCTTGGGTAGTGTGAGCTCAGAAGGTAGGTGCTGTAAATCTACTTAGGATTCTTATCCTAAGTAATGCGGATAGAAGCCTATAGACAAGCCCAGCTATAAACACGAGGCGGTCATCCTGGGAAAGTTCCAGTGAGCAGCAGCCTGCAGAGATCGTGTCACAGGAGGTCATGCTGCATTCAGGGGGTGGTGGGGAGTGGGGAGTGGCAGGGAGGTGCAGTGCCGGCTGGTGTCAGCTGGTGGCATCGTGGCCCAGAGTGTGATGCTCAGGGCTGAGGCCACTGCACACCGAGCCCCGGGCGCTGGCAGAGCCGCACCATGCCGATTCATGATGTCTACTTGCATCCAGCCAAAGAACCCAGGACAGCTTGGCAGCAGCCTCAAATGAAGTAAGTCTACCTCCTCTACCTGAGGCTCATGGCCAGCATATCCATAGCTGGGTGAAATTCTTAGAGTTTTTGTGCTTTCTAATTCTTTAAATTTATTTAGTTAGAGACAGGGTCTCACTATATCGTCCAAGTTGGCCTCAAACTCATTTCATAGCCCCAGATGGCTTTGAATTTATGATCCTCCTCTCTCAGCCTCCTGAGATTCTAGGCATGTGCCACCATGTGCTCTTGATTCTTTGGTGCCTTTATCCAAAAGCAGAAACCCAATTTTTTTTTGAAGAGTATTACTCAGCTGTAAACAAGAGGAATATTATGTCATTTGTGGGAAAATGGCTGGAGGTGGGATTATGTTAAGCAAAATAATCTAGATTCAGAGAGAGATGACGTTTTTTCTAATATGGGGAATCTAAAAAGAAAAGGTGGCACGCAAACAGAAGGGGAAGGCGTCAGACGAGAGAAGGGGGCATGGAAAGGGAAGCAGGGTGGGGGGAGGGGTCTGGGAGGATGAGCTGATTGAGATGTTACGTGTGTGTAGGAAAGCACCGCCTTGGAAGCCAACATTTGTAAAATAGAATATACTTCACAAAAATTAAAGATATTTAAAACAAAGGAAAAAGTTCCTAGCATCGCCATTAATGATAGCTAATCCACTCCATTGATAGCTGTCCCTTGGCTGATGAATGATTGAATGATTTGATGAATAACAAAATGTATTACAGCTTTAGAAGAGAATAGGCTATTTGTCTATGAAAGAATAAAATACTAACATTTGATACAACACAGTGGAGTCTTGGAAAGATTATGCTCAGGAAAGGAAACCAGACAGATGAGGCCATGTGATTCTATTTGTATGAACTACCCAGAATAGGGAGATCTGTAGAGACAGGAAGGTCAGTGGTAGCCAGGTGCGATGGCCCATGCCTGTAACCCCAGCACTGGGGGAAGCTGAGCGGGGGTGGGGTAGGGTGTCACCATGAGTTTGAGGTCTGCCTGAACTGCATAGTGAGACTCTGTCTCCAATGACAAGAAAGAAAGAAA
>PVLD010019899.1:0-35168 GCA_004027595.1 Dinomys branickii
TAATTTCTTATGTATTATTTTTGCATTTATATTTCATATTTAATTTTAAATTACATAATGTTAAATTACATTCATATTTTGTTTGTTGCAGTTAATATTGTTAATATTTCACATTTACCTTTCTATATTGCATAACATGTAATAACACATATATTAGATTTATATTATTTTCGTATTGTGTTATAATTATATAAATTTACATGCCACATAGACTATTGACATTTATGTCAGATTGTTATAATTACATATTTACACTTATATAATTATGTATTGCATATAATGAATGTATTACTTACATTTAATATATTATTGATACGGTTGCTTACATTTACATAATATATTCATACTTACCTATATATTCAGTAACTTGGTACATTAGCGATGACGAGCAACCCCCCATCCAGTCCCAAATCGTTGTCATCGTCCCCAGAACAAGCCCTCCCCCATGTCAGTCACTCTGTATCCCCACCCTCATCCCGTGGTTCCCACGAACCCGCTTCCCGCCTCCGAGCTCACCCGCTCTGGACTCTGACCAATGGACCCACACACTGTGGCCTTTTGTGTCCGGTTTTGTGCCCTGAGCCGTGTTTCCCAGGTGCGTCCACCTGGTGGCATGGGTCAGTGCCTCATTCCTTCTCAGGACTAATTTTTCTTTTTTTTTTTTTTTTTTTTTTTTTTTAGGACTAATTTTTCACTTATTCTGATTTTTACAGATTGCATTAAAGTACTGTTATGTATCACTGCTTGTCTGGATGGCTGGAGCTTTGGGTCCCTCCTACCCTTGGCACCCGAGGCTGGTGCCTGATCTCCCTCGCCCTCTGCAGTCCTGGTGGCCACAGGGAGGGCCACCAATGGCCCCTTAGTAAGATGTCCATCAAAGCAATGGCCAAATCCCAGCGGTTGAGCCAGACCCAAAGGACTGCGCTGCTCCCTGCGTGCCTGTGTCCAACCTTGAATACCACTTAGAGAACCCCGATGGCCACTGCCAAGCCCTGGGACTTTCCCTGCTGTCTGAGGACCGTTAGACCCAGCCCACTACAGGGTTAATGAGTCGTGGTGGCTGGGTTTGGTGGCTCAGACACCAAGGCCCCGTGGACCTCCCCCTGCAGGTACGCCGGCCCCATGGAGCGCGCGGGAGCAGAGAGCATCCTCACCAACCGCTCGGACGGGACGTTCTTGGTGCGCCAGCGGGTGAAGGACACAGCAGAATTCGCCATCAGCATTAAGTAACTCCTTCCCTAGTCCCCTCCCCTTTTGACCTGGGCTCTGAAGACACCTGCAAAGCAGGGGAACCTGGTTGCCACTTTATAAACATGCATGGTCATGACAGCCCCTTTTATAGAGTGACTCCCGGCTCTTGGGCGGTTTTACCTTATTTCCGTAAATTGACTAACAGGTGCAGGAAAGATGTAACTCCTAGGGCGGCTCCCGAAGACCACTATCCTGTGATAGGTTGTAACCGCAGCCACCCGGTTGTGCCACGGAACACTAGGACTTACTCTTCCTGTCTCACTGTTTCCAAGCTCCTTGTCCGCATCCCTCTACACTGTTTCGCCAGCCCTTCTCAGCCATGCGTAACTGCAGTTCTGTCTCTTGTCTGAAACCAGCATTTTCAGCTTCCGCATTAGAGTAAGAGTGGGGAGCATTTGCTGTTGTGTATCTGGTTTATCTCATTTAACGTAATGTCCTCCAGTGTCATCTGTGTTGCCGTACATAGCAGGATACCATTCTTTTCTACGGCTGGGTGATATTCCATTTTGTATACATGCGTCTGTTGGTGGGCACCTAGGCTGATTCTATAGCAGCAGGCATGCGAGTGGATGTGTCTCTTCGATGTTCCGATTGGGTTTTCTTTGAATATCTACTCCATAGTGGGATGCCCTGATCGTAGGGTAGACCTATTTTAAAGTCTTTAAAAGAACCACCATGAGCTTCTCCATAATAGCTCTTCTAACTGGTATCCTTGATTTTGTAGGCATTGCTTTCTTAGGTTCCCAGCTTTCATTTATTTATTTTTTATATTTAAAAATTGGGGGGCCGGGGATATAGCTCAGTGACACAGTGCTTTGCTGGGCAAGTGCGAAGTCTTGAGTTCAATTCCTGGTACCAAAAATAATAAATAAATTTGTAAATTTTTAATTTATTTTGATTATATATATTTTATTGACATTTAAACCCCAGACCTACAAGAGGCCGTGCCCAAGATAGGAATCCCCAACAGATCATTTCTTTTCTGCTTTGGATCTGAGGCACAAGCTTTCTGATCATTGCCTTTGCAGTTTCCTGGCCTTGCTGTTTCTCTGAAGGTGTAACTGTTTGGGTGGTCCGATGTAACGCACGATGGGCGGGTCACAGCCTCAAGCAGTTACCTAGGCCCAGTCACTCGCCTTTCCACGTCATCCAGACCCAGAGCCCCTGGACTACCAAGGCCAGCAGACCCCTTGGAGTGACGGGGCATTAGCTCGCGCTTACTGCTCGGCTTTGAGTTTCTTCTTTAGCTTTGACCTCCGGGGATTTCCCGCACTTTTGTTTGAGAAGTCATCATTTTGTTTCCCCTTTGTATTTCCAGGGGGTTTTAGGGAGAAGTTCTTTTCGGATTTTTAGGTTGCCGTGTTGGCAGAAGTGCTTAGCTCTTCCAGTGTCCCTTCTGGTCTTTGTGAGCAACGATGGTTCTTCCCTCCCGTAGTCTCTGTGTCCTCCAGGCTGGGGAAGTGGAGTCTCCTCCTGTCTGTTGAAAAACGTTGCTTTCTTTACATGGGCTTATTGACTTCTCTACAAGACCGTGCACAGGGACGATGAGTCCTCTTATTTGAGACGAGAGCTGGAGACTTTTAGCGCAGCAACAGCCCCAGCGGAGGGATTCTGCCGGGACCTTTTCCCGTGCTGGGCTTAGAGGTCGCCCTTCCCTGCAGGAGCCGAGGTTGCTTTTTCCCCCAGTTGTAGCCTGGAGCCGAGACTTGGAAGGGGATGGGACTAACCACCCAGTCCTTCTCTTTCTGGTTTTAGGTATAATGTCGAGGTGAAGCATATCAAAATCACGACATCAGAAGGACTGTACCGGATCACAGAGAAGAAGGCTTTCCGGGGGCTTTTGGTAAGGGCCAGTCTCCGCCCAACCCAGAGCCCAGGCAGCACCCTCCCAAGAACCCCGTCTTCGGACCCGCATTTTCCTCTAAAAGCGGGTCCTACACACAGGTCTTACCCAGGTTCTAAGGGTTCTCGAGGAGCTGAGGAGTCCTCCAATGAGGCTCCAGGATTCTGTACCTGAAGTGTGTCTGCATGTTGGTTTGTTTGTTGTGCTGAACCCAAGACCTTCACAGTGAGCCACATCCCCAGCCCTTTCCTATTTTTTATTTTGAGACAAGAGCTTGCTAAGTCACTAAGTTGCCCTGGCTGGGCTTTGAATCTGCCGTCTCCCCGACCCAGCCTCCAGGAGCGCTGGGATTACCGGCGTGTGCCACCGTGCTCAGCTCGAGCTCCTTATTTCTCAAAAGTATAGGAAAGAGTGCGGCAATAGCGTACTGAACATCGGTGAACCTTTCGTGTGGATTCACTGTTTGTTAATATTTGGTTTCTTTTACTAGAGCCCCACCCCCCGCTCCATCTTCTGCACTATTGAAGAATAGAATGAGAATTCTCTGCCCAAAATGACATTAGCACGAATCCTCCAAGAGCCAAGACATTCTTCCAGCTCAGCACCATGTTATCACCACGCACACGAGGCTGGGCACCCATGCAGAGCTCCGGTCTAGCACTGTAGAGCTCACGTGAGAAGCCGCCCCCTGTACCATTATAGTTCTTAAGCTGTTTCCCCCCAGTGTCTGAGCAAGCAGCACACGTTTTATCCAGTTTTTACCACCCTAGTCTTCTGTTTGCAGTAATTTCTTAGGGTTTTTTTTTTTTAATCTTTCATCATCTTTGAATATTTTGAGTCTGGAACTCCCAAATGTGGAATATCTTGTTTTGAGGAATATTTTAAAATTTTGACTTGCCCGATTATTTGCTCGTTATTAGAACTTGGCTTATAAAGGATTTAGCTTCCGTGGGACTTGGTCTCTCCCATTGTGAGATGGCAGAATCTAGAACAGACTCGTCATGCAGGAGTTTTAGGCAATCTGGGTGATGTGTGATGTGTACATTGACCAGCATATTGGTGCTTAAAAACGATTACTGTTTTATTATTACCGTGACTAAAGGTGAGGCCCTTGGTACCCACAGCAGGCCTTAGATTTGGTGAGCTGACTATTTGTTAAATTTATCTTGAGGTGAACTAACTGGTTATTCCGAGAACTGGACTGTTAAGTTTCTTCCCCATAACATGGGCGTCACGGCTCAGGAAGGGAAGGAGTTCCCCATTGTGGGAAGCATGCAAGGAGTCCTTTGCCCAGAAGCCCAGGAAAGGGACCCTGGCTCTGTCCCCTTGTGGTCAGGCCAGCTAGGATAGCATGTATGGTGTTGTTCTCCTTCCAGGAACTGGTGGAATTTTACCAGGAGAACTCCCTGAAGGATTGTTTCAAGTCTCTGGACACCACCTTGCAGTTCCCCTACAAGGAGCCCGAGCGGAGAGCCATCAGCAAGCCAGCAGGTGGGTCTCAGGCTGGGGCCTGCGGCCCTGGCTTCTCCCCAGGGCGGAGGCAGAGTCTGGGGTTCTGTGGGCAGCTTTCCCAATGGGTGTGCAGAGGTCGTATTTGTGCACAATGGAACATTTTACCTTCTCCGTTTCTTTTCTTCTAATTTGCATATTCTTTTGCGTGTGTGGAGGGTGGAGTGAGGATTACTTTTTAATCTAGAAAGATGAAGGTACTGGAAATCAGAAAGTGATTCCACTGGAACCTTAAAAACCCGTTTTGACATCAGTATCAAGGGTGGTTGAGGATATGTAACCTCCTTCCCCAGGAAGACAAGACATTTAGCGCCCTCTTACACCCTTTTCCCTTGTGTCTGTCACCTCCTGGCTTTGTTGGAATTATCCAGAAGTATCGGACACAGTTTACCGTGCGTTAGCACAATTACAGTAATGACTTTAGGAGCCTGTTCTTCACAACTGCGTTTAACTTCACAAATACATTATCAAGAATTCTTTAGACTCCATCTGGATTTGTTTTCCCTGTTTTTCTTTATTTAGAACATTTTAATTATGATTCATGTTTCATTTTGCTGGTGTGCATGCCGCAGTGTATTTTTCAGAACAATCACATGGGTAGGGCAGCCTGTGAATTTTTTTATGCCCAAACATTTTCAAAGGGAGAATTTAAGAATTATTATTAAAAGGTTCTATTCTGTTGTATTCTATTGATTTCAGTTTTTTGAGATAGGGTCTTGCTATGTAGCCCAGGCTGGCCTCAAACTCACAGCAATCTTCCTGCCTCAGCCTCCCAAGTGCTGGGATGACAGGTGTGCATACACAGGCTAAAATGTTGTACTCTTCATAGAGGAATGTCAACATACTAGCACTTTGAAACAAAAATTGTTTCTATTCTCACTACCCAGCAAAATCCATGTTCCCACTTACCTCCATGTTATTTACATGCCCTGCTGTGCTATATTTAATCTAGAGTGCTACAAATTAATGTTACGTTTTATAATTCCACTTACTACGAACAGTTTACTGTGTCTTCCATCTCTCCCTTTGCTTATGGTTCTCTCACTCTTTGTCTTTTTCGGACCCTCGGTGCTCCTTAAGAAAATATAAATTACCAGCCTAGAATGAACGTTTTCATAATTCTCTTCTTTTTCTTTTCCTATAAGTGCAGTCACCCTTTAGTTTCCATGGGGGCTGTTTCCAGGGCCCCCTCAAAGCCACAGATGCTCCAATCCCTTATGCACAGCAGTGCAATATTCCCGTAAAGCTTGCACACACCCTCCTGTAGACTGCAAACCATGGCTTGTAGGCTCTCATTCGACGTGAACGCCACGGAAACAGCTGTTGTAGGTATCGTGTGGGAGCAGTGACAAGAAAACAAGTCTGTGCTCCTTTAGTACGACCACAATTTTTTTCTTGAATATTTCTGATCTGTGTCTGGTTGAATCCATGCATACGGGATCTTCTGAAACAGCGGGCCAGTTGTATAATAAAAAATCATTAAAACACTCTCAAAAATGGTTGTATTTTTTCTAAATTGGGAAGCTACTCATCGCAGGAAGTTGTTGCCGGCTCGGGGTTGTGTGCTGTGAACACAGCGAACACGAGCATGCCAGGCAGCCGCTCACGGAGGGGCCCCTCAGCCGGCCTGTGCCTGGGAACACGTGTCGCCTCGCTACTGCCCCCACCTGGCGGCGCAGGGGCCAGACTCTCACCCACCTCTTTTCTATTCGCAGCAGGGAGCGCCAAGTACTTCGGCACAGCCAAAGCGCGCTACGACTTCTGCGCCAGGGACCGGTCGGAGCTGTCCCTGAAGGAGGGTGACATCATCAGGATCCTCAGCAAAAAGGGGCAGCAAGGCTGGTGGCGAGGGGAGATCTACGGCCGGGTGAGCGGGCTCACGGACGGGTGCGGGTGCGGGTGGCCCGGCCAGAGAACTGCGCTGGAATTGTGCAATGGAGGAGATGAGATACATTTAGAAGGCACACAGATGTCTAATTCATTTGTGTGACCCACATTTATTTTATTGAACAGCTATTAAGTGTCAAGCATTCTTCTGGATGTGGGCATCACATGATGATAAAGTTACTCACTGATGATAAAATTACTGTCCTCGTGAAACTCAGTCTAGTAAGGAAGGTGTTACCTAAACCTGTGACCTAAACTTGTGACCAAGCAGTGACGACGTGGAGTAAGTGGTCCAGATTGGGATGGGGTGTCACAGGGTAACAGAGGCACCCCAAGAGAGACCCTCACTCACCTCAGCAACAGTCTCAGATGACTTCTGAGAGGCCAAGCCGAGTAGTGGGGAATAAATAACGGTAGTGCAGTTAAAGGGTCATCAGGAGGTTGGGGAAAGTGTCTCTGACAGAAGAGCCGGCATGTGCAGAGGCACTGGGGTTGGCGTGGGTAGGGGACACAGAGGTAGGGATCTGTGTCTGGCTTGTTCACTGCATTATTGCCAGTGCTTGGAACAGTACCTGGCACACACTCAGTAAACACTGAACACATGAAGAAGCAGACCGCGTGCCAAGCACTGCACTTCTTTGCCTGCTTCGGTTTAGACTTTCAGGAGTAGGATGGGCCTCGGGGCCCTTCAAGCCCACTTGTTTCTGCTTAGCTCCCATTTTCACTCCGGCCACGCAAGGCACCTTCTCTGTTTCCTCCATGGGTGAGTGTCTGGCCTCTAGGATTCTTTCTTGCTTGGGTAGTTCCTTCAAAGTATTTGCTGAGTAAAAACGAGGAGACCAGGTAGGGTGTACGTTCTACTGGGGGAAACATATATGGGGAGAAAACCGGATAATTGCTGAGTTGAGTGGATCGGTTAAGAATGGAGGTAAGTTTAGTGGGCAGTGGAGGACTTGAAAGAGGCTTTGGGGATGCTTAGGAAGGTGTGAGGGGTGCAGGATTCATCAGCAAATCGGTTCACAAATCCTCCATCTTTTTAAAATTTCTGCCTATGCATCTATTTACGCACCCACCCATACATTCACCTGCTCAGACATCTACCCATCCATCCGTCTCTCCTACTGACTCATCCACCCACCCATTCATCCACCTATCCACCCGTTCATTCATTCATCCACCCACCCACCCATCCAGCTCCTCAACCACGCACACACGCGTGCCTCCCACCGGCCTGCCCGTCCGTCTCTGCCTACGTCAGCGTGCGTGCATTTGTCCACCTCTGTCTCTGCTCTCTTCCACCTGCCGCCCCGCCGTGCATCCACTGGCCGCTGCACTCACTAGTCCACCTGTCTACTCTTCCAACAAATAAGTATTAATTCTGTGCTGTGTATCGGAAACTGTTCTAAGTTCTCGACATTTGGTGCTGAGTAGGACAGACAACAGTCTCCACCCTTGGAGAGCTCACTTTGTAGTGTGTTGGGGGATTCAAAATAAAACCTGTAAACGAGTAAAGTGTGTGACTGATTAGGAGAGAGCATGTGGGAGTGTGGGTAGGGCTTGCATTTCAACAGGGGACAAGGGAAGCCTTGCTGATAAGGTGATGTATAAGCAGGCACTTTTAGGTGGTGGTGGTAGGTTATCCTTGTGTGTATTGGATATTACATTTTCTGGGGTAGAAGAAATAGCACATGCAAAGGCCCTGAGGCACGCAGACACCTGCTGGTGTATTGAGGAGCGGGAGAACAGGCCGAGCCTGCCCTGATGGATTTCTCTTCCCTTTTCAGATTGGCTGGTTCCCTTCAAACTATGTGGAAGAAGATTATTCTGAATACTGTTGAACCCTGGTGCACTAGCAAAGAGATGATCAACTGCAGGCTCTGAGCCTAGGATGAGCAGGCAGAGATTCTGACAGGTCCTGGCGGACAGAGTCAGGACAGACTGTGGAGGGCCGGCATCCAGCTGGCAGGGCTCCCGGACAATTCCCTGCCATGGTTAATTTATAACACACCGATTGTCTCTTGGGTCCTCCCCAAAAGGCCGGGCTCAAGGCGACTGCTTTTAATAAAGTGATGAATGCAGGGACTGGTACACTCAGGGCCCAGGCAAGGCTTCTGGCTCCTTTTCCTTTCATGCCGGGCGGGACAGCCACCCCTCCTGGTTTGCCTGGGGTGGTGCAGGGGTGCTTTTCCTTCTCCCCAGTGTCCTGGTTTGGATGATACGTTACACAGTTACTGGGTCAGGTTGTCCCCCTCGGCGGTGGACCCCAAGATGAGGACGGAAGGCGCAGGGTTTTGTCTGGGAGAAGAGCCCAGGCGGCAGCCAGAGAGGAGTAGGGAACACGGATGACAGGATGGCAGGACATCCGCAGGCAGCTGGGCCGCTCCTGTTGGACTGGGTACGGGGCATGCCGGGAGCTGAGAGATGAAGAAGCGGAAGCACCGAGCCGGAAACTCCTGCAGCAGTGCTTGAAGGCTGCTGTGCACAGGACCCTTTATGCAGAGACTGCTGGTTTGCAAGCGCCCTCATGGGGTCTTTAACTGGGGGCGTCACTGGGAGGAAGTTGGGTAAGGAAAGGTACCAGGCTCCTCCCAGAACAAAGGGATGGGCTGCAGCCCCTGGTTGGTCACTGAGTGGGCTCCAGTCTGGTAAGTGTCCATTGGCCGGGGACCCGCTTCAAGCCTCAGGTCACTAGGTGGCTGTGCTCAGTTTGTCCTAGAAGTTGTTGAATTTTCTTTCTTTTTAAAACTTTTTCTTACTGTCTGTTATTATACATGTGCGACGCATGACGAGTCACCCATCCTGGGAAGCGGCACGTGTGCGTGTCGCATCTCCACCCTTCTGCTCCCCTCCGCTCCTGCCGAGTTTCCTCCAACGGCGGGTCCTCTTCGCACCCGCACAAAGACTGCCTGCCTGTTTTCCATCATCTGTGGTTAATTTGGTCTTTAAATTATGTATACATTGGGTTATTTGTATAAGAAAAACGAGGTGATAATTATCCCTGTGACTTGGATATATTTCACGTAGCACTACGCTCTCACAGCACGTTCCTGTTCCTGTAGGTGACTTAAAGGTATCTTCCTTTATGGTGAAGGGGTTCGGCTGTGTACGTACCTCTGCCTTCTAACTATCTCTACTTCTCCCTAGCCCTGTCCCTCTCCGTCCCTGTCCCTGTCCCTATCTTTGTCCCTATGCCTGTCCCTGTCCATTTCTATATCTTTTTATCACATTTTTTGTCCCTCTCATTTGATGAACATATCATCTGCCTCCAAGGTTTATCTATTGTTAATTGTGCTACAACGAACATACAAGTATGAGTGTATCTGTATGTTAAGATGACTTTAATTTTCTGGGGAAGACAGCAAAAGGAGATAGAGCTGGAATAAGTGGAATTTCTCTGTAGTTTTTGGAGAAATCGCCATACTGATCTCCGGAGCCGTTGCCCTAGTTCACATTCCCAGCAGCATGGAAGACGCCCTTCTTTCCCCTACAGAGATGGTTGAATTTTTATGTATTTGCTGCCACCATTCTCTTAGAGACATCCCCGCCCCATGGGCATGGATTTTTGAGGACCTTGGGTACTTGGGCTTTTGCACCTGCTGGAGGCGCCCAAGAGAGAGAGTAGGACAGAAAGGGGGCGAAGCAAAGAAAAAAGACAAACAGCTGCGGGAGGCGGTCAGCTGTGCCCGTGCAGAGCGAGTGGGAGCTGACTCGCAGGTTAAGGTAGCAAAGGCAGATCCAGGCAGAGGTGCCAGGCCTTTCCTCCTTTCACGTCACCCACCAGACATCTGTAGGCCCAAGAGAGGAGTCTTTGCAGCAGAAGCATCCTTCCCATCCTCAGGCAGTAACCCAGGCAACCGTTACCATGACCCCCGTGTCAGAAGTGTTATCCAGGGCAAAGCTAGGGGAAGCCAAGGATGTACCGTCCGGCTGTAGGACCTCTAAGTTCATGCTCTTCTAGGCCAACTAAGACAAAGTACAGTTGGAGGGCTTGTTTAGGGCCCTCTTGGGAGCAACCCCCCCTTTGTGCAATGTTTTGCATTTGTGATTTGATCAGGGCCTCAGTGGTCTGCTGAAGAAGTGCAAGAGCAGAGAATGAACGTGTCGCGCGCTACGGTGGACAATGGTTTACTGCACCCCGGGGTTCATTTCATTGTCTTAGCCTTTTGTCCTGCCATGGCAGTCCCTGAGCGTCCTGGGCAGAGCCTGCTCTGGTGACAAGAGAGTTGCAGGGTCTTTGGAAGTCGTCAGTCTGTGTGGAGAGCGTGAGGGCTGGGAAGGTGGCCACAGGGGTGGGGACCAGGTATGATCTGCCTCACTCTGCTCTAACGCAGGATTCTGGCTGTGCAGCTTCTACAGCCTCTGTATCACTCAGTGTGTGCCGTCAGCTGTGGGTGGGAGGACCCCGCAGAGCCTTCTATGTCGTGGGCTCGTAGGGAGGGCGCCATGCAGCCTTTATTACATCACCTGAAGGTGTCTGGGTTGTGTGGGGGGGGTAACACGATGTAAAGATCCGTGTCCGGACCACCTCCACGTGTAACTCTTCTCTCCAGCCTAACTGTTCTCCAAGAGCCCTGCTGAGCTTTGTTGTGAGGAAAGCTGACTCAGGCTGATGGATGCTCCTCCACATATATTATTTATGGCCAGACTTCTTTTTTATTTAATAGACTTTATTTTTAAAATTGTGGTAAAATGCACAGAGCGTGCAGTTTACCATCTTCACTGTTTCAGCCGTGCACCTTGGCAGACCAAGTAGATTGACAGGGTCATGTGACCATCTCCACCCACCACAGCCAGAACCTTTTCATCACCCCAAACCGGAGCTCTGTCCCCATTCAACAATGCCCCGATTTCTCTCTTTCCCCGGCCCTTGACAAGCACTGTCTCTTGGCCAGATTTTTATCTAAATTCCTTCAGAGCCTAAATTTTTCATGTTGATTAAATCAAGATTCAGAGTTTCTAAATAGACTTGGGATATTCAAAAGCCAGGAAGTTGCCTTTTTTGGTAAATCTCTCTCAGCCTGCTAGAACAACTCTTACCAAGCAAAACCAAAGGGAGTTGATATGACAGACCGAGCTTGGAGCAGGGCCATGGACTCTAAGTTGATCTGGAGAACAATAAGTCCTTCTAAAATATTTATTTGCAAGTCAGTACTTCCCAACAGGACCCTGCCCCACTAACCAGCGAAGCAGACCGCCACGCCCAGTGTTTAGCCTTGCCTGGTGCTGCAATAGCAAGCATTATGCACATGTGAACTCTTCAACCTCACAGTCAGCTTTGCGTATGGTAAACCGCAACAGTCCAGACTCCAGAAAGAGTCTAAGGTCATCTCTACCCCTGTAAAATTAGCCATAGAATTTTGAGAATGACTGCGCGTGCCTGAGCCACAGAAAGGTGAGTTCACCTGCTCAAGAGCCAGCTCCGCCTTGCTCGGGCCAAGTGCTCGGCATCCACGATGTCGGGGGGAGGGGAGGAGTTCGTCTCGGCTCATGGTTCGGGGGCGTCAGTCCGTGGTCAGCTGGCTCCATGGCAGGGACATCACGGTGGAAGGCAGGAAGGGGGCAAAGCCACTTAGCTCAAAGCAGCTGGGAAGCAGAGCTGGTGGAAGAGTCTGAGGACGAGGCCAGGGACCAGGTACAGACCCCAAGGTCGTCCCCAGGACCTGCTTTTTCACAGCCCGTGTGGCCGTGAGCTTATCCGTGGGGCGATTTATTGACGAGGTCAGAGCTCTCCCGAGCCTCTTGCCTCTCCAGGAGACTCCGCGTCCAGCAAAGCTGACAATCAGGTTTAATCAGAAAAGCGCCAAGGTACAAAGCCACCCTCTTCACCACTAGCGGCTGGTAGAGGGCCTTCCGCGGCGTAGCTCTCCCTCCAGCCCCAGGTAGGGTGAGGCACGCAGAACACCTGCGCGCACCTCCCCGCATGTAGGCTGCAGTACAGCAGCCCGATGTGAGGTGAAGCTGGGAGGCAGATTTAGGGGGCAGTGGAGTCTCCAGTCACCAAAGGCTATCTCAGGGGCTGAGAGGTTCTGCCCTTCCCTACGACTCTGCCAGGGAGGAAGGGAGTGGGTCACCTGGTGTGGGTGCAGTTGGGGTCCTGGGGCTGTTCCTGGAGTTACTGAGCAGCGCTGTTCTTCAGCCCAGTCTGAACTTTGACCCCAGACATGCACTGGTCTCTTGCTCTGGTCCTTTAACACTTGATTCAGCGCGAAGATGTATTGGTCACCTTAGGCTAAGTTTGCTGCAGTAACAAGCGAGCCCACATCTCAGAATCTTACAGACAACCCCTGCATGTGTCAGCTTCCACCCTGCAGGAAAGAAGAAATTTCTGGAGGGGAGAGGATGCCCTGAGGAAGCCAGGCTCGGAATACGTCAGGCTCCTGCCAGAAAGAAAAGAGCAATGTGCAGCCACCCAGGGCACACTTCACATCCTCTAATGTTTCATTTGCCAAAGCAAATCAAATGACTTAAAGTAAAATTAATAGGGTGCGGATGTGTAATCTTCCAGGGGGCAAGGTGGTAAATAGTTGGAGTCTAAGGCACAGCCACTGACCTAATTGATTCACTGGAATTCACTTGCTTTTGTAATAAACACTAATGAATGCCAGCTGTTATGGCCGAGTTGCGTCCCTCTCAAACTACGTAGTGAAGTCCTGACCGAGCCTCAGAAGATGATTGTATTTGGGGATAAAGTCTTCAAAGAGGGCATCAAGGTAAGCGGGGCCAGGAGGATGGCCTCCAACCCAGTCTGACTGGTGTCCTCATACGAAGAGGAGATTAACACGTGGACACACAGAGTGATGACAGCGATGTGCTCAGACCCGGGCAGGAGGTGGCCATCCGCAAGCCGAGGAGAGGGGATTCCGGAGGAACCAGCCTTGTAGACACCGCGATCTTGCACTCCAGCCCCCCAGAGCCGTGGGACAACGCGTTCCTGTTACCTGAGCTGCTCGGTCTGTGATACTGTGTTACAGCGGCTCCAGCAAACTCATGCTTTCGCTTGCTGCTGCACGAGCCAGGCAAAGCGACTCACAGCCTGCGAAGTGCGCGCAGTGGCACAGGGCCTGTAACAAGCAAGCAGGCCCCGATGACACAGCACGGTGCCTGCCTCGGCCAGGTAAACAGGAAGCGCTAGGAGCAGAGGTGCAAGACTTCCGTGCTCCGTGCGGGTGTTGGGTGGGGGAGCGGGAGGACACAGCATCTACAGGAGGCGCTGCGGGGCTTTGCCTAGGCAAGACGGGTGGGGAGCTTTCATGGGGGTGGGGGCGGGGGGGAGGCCCTGGCGGGTTCTAGAACTTCAAGGGGACCATCTGGCTTGGAGTGGGAGGGGAGAGGGGCACGCCGTCAGGAGTCGGGCCACTCCCTCGTAAGATCCCAACAAGACCTCTCTTCCTCCTGTCCCCTGGACGGTTTGGCCAGAGGCGCTAACTGGCTTCCTTAGGATTTTTTACTGGGGGTGCTGCTGCTTGCTGGAGGCGGAGGCGATGAAGGACGCGGCTCCCTCTGAGAACCCCGTCGTGGGGAGCCGGCCGCCTCCTCCAGCGGCGCGGGGCGGGGCCCTCAGCAGTCTCGGCTGGTGGAGGCGCCGCTCCCATCTCTGCCTCTGCCTTGAGCGGCTTTCTCTGCGTACCCTGACCTCCCTCCCTTTTCTCTTGTAAGGGCACGTGTCCTCGGTTTTGGACCCACTTGAAATCCAGAATGCTTCCATCTCACGGTCTCTAACCAGCCACAGCGGGCTAGACCCTGTTTCCTTTCAAAGCATTTTTACAGTGGTACACAGCGATTACAGACCAGAAGAGCGGCTCCCTCCGGAGGGACCACAGGAGTCTCCTCGTGTAGTTGAGAAGGCAGAGAAATACAGAGCAAGCGGAACGGGATCTTTGCTGTGGTCGTTACTTCTTTCATCTCGAGGAATGACTCTCTTTTTCTTTGCCTTTTTGAGACATGCAGCTCAGGCTGGCCTTGAACTCGCAGTGATCTTCCTGCCTCAGCCTCCCGAGTACTGGGATTCTAGACGTGCACCACCAGGCCCGGCAGGAATGACTCTCGAATGGTGAAATTCCTGGCAGCAGAATCATGCTTGACATTGACAGCGCCTAATCGCATCGCACGAAGACTATTCATCCGGGCGAAGCGCGACCTCAGGGATTCCGCAGGATGTTTCCTAGGGCTCTCCGTTCGGTTTAGCTCTTTTCCGAGGCGGACCCCGCAGCACCCATTTGCCGCTGTGTGCTGCCCTCTAGTGGCCTTCAGTGGTATATTGTCAGCTTCGGCCCCAGGCTGCAGGCGGGCGGGATCCGGGGCCTAGGGCTGTTTTCACTAGGGGATGCGGGCACAAGGTTTGCCGGTTTCATGGCGCCCGTACCTTCATCACTGCTGACTGCAAATCAGCGTTAGGCTCTCCACTGCCCATCCACCCAGAGAAGCACAGTCAGCACCGGGGAGCCCAGTTGCCAACCAGGCTGAACCCTTAGGGTGTCCCGCAAGGCCCTTTGTAACTGTCACCTCCCTTCTCACCCCGGTCACCCTGGCCCCGCGGGGCAGGAAGGGGCAGAGGAAGGAGCTCAGCCGGATGTGGCTTCGGCTGGAGTTCCGTGTAGCGATCCGCACCGTGGAGGAAAATAAAGCAGGGTACAGGTTAGGCAGTGCTGGCTTTATATTGTTTCTTTAACTGACAAATAAAATATATACAGACACGCCTCCGCAGCCACATGTGCTGCATGGGGGCAGTCAACCTACTGCACATCAAAAATATATTAAAAATGCACCTATAATGAATACACACACGTCATTTTCTAACCGTCACCCCCCAAACAATACCGTGTAGCAGCTCCGTCCACAGAAGCAATGCTGCGAGGTGTGCTGAGCCATCGAGGGATTGTTTACAGCCTACAGGATGGTGTGCGCGGGTTCTGTGAAAATATTGAGCCGGGGGTGGTGGTGCACACCTGTAATCCCAGCCCTCGGGAGGCTGAGGCAGGAGGATTGTTGCGAATTTGAGACCAGCCTCGACTACAAAGTGAACTCAAGGCCAGCCTGAACTGCATAGGGAGGCCCTGTCTCAAAAAAAGACACACACATGCACGCACACACACAGAAAAGGAAATATTGAACCCCTTTATGTGCTATGCTTTAGGCCTCAAATGTACCCTGAGTTTCATGTGTGTGGGAGGTGATGCACCCTGGGGGCACCATACTCAGGGGTGGATTTAACCAGGCCTGGTTGGGGGGGTCCCTGGGGGCGTGGCCTGGAAGGTTGGGTTGTGGTCCCGGCTTCTCCCCGTCTCTCTCTGCTTCCTGGCTGCCCGGAGTTGTGTCCCCATTGCTTTCTCGCTTGCTGAGACACAATACCCCGCGGTCGCAACTTAAGGCAGGAGTACTTTATTTTGGCTCTGGCTTACAGGCGATGGCTGGCCGACTGCCAGGCGGAAGGAGCACGGCAGGGGGCGCAGTGCAGGAAATTTACCCGGTCCTGGTGGTGAGACAGCAGAGAGAAAGGGGAAGCCCAGGAGCGAGGTCCTGTCCACGTCATACCCCCAGGGGCCCACTTCTAATCAGGCCTCGCCTCCTAACACCAAGTCCGCTGTAGTGTCCCCACAACCGAGTGACCCTTCCGCCAGCCCCATCTCTGCGTGAGCCAGGCTTTGGGCGGGCATTTCAGATCCAAAACAACACGTTTGGATCCACCGTGCCCCTCTGCCACCCTTTTTCTGGCCGAAACCGAGAGCCAGCGGGAACCTCTTCTCCGCCGCGCTGTAGGTCTTGGCTGCTGTGTCTTAGTGACGGGACATGAGCCAGGACAACCAGGGCTCGGGCACCCGTGGGTCTCCGCATCTCCTGGGAGCCCCGGGAGCAGCCACCTGCCACGGGTCCGGGTGCTGCTTTGACAGCTGGGGTACAGATTCCCAGTTGAGTGCTGTTTGGGGTGCGTGCCCAAAAGGGAAATTTCATGGTAATCCTACTTTTAATTTTTGGGGAACCCCTCATTTCCACATCTTGAGTTCCCACCGGCAGCTCCCAAGGGTCCCAGTTTCTCCATGTCCGAGCCAAACGCTTCGTTTCCTTTATACCCATCCTAGGGGGAGGACTGGGGAGTCTCTGCGGGTTTGATTTGCATTTCCCCGACCGTCAGTGGTTCGAGTACCTTCTCGTGTGTGGGAGGCCTCTGAGCGCTGACGGTGATTCAGCCCGGATGGGGAAAGTGCCGGAGCTGGATTAGCACGAGCCGTCTGGTCTGCGGGGACAGGGCTGCCCTTCTGCTGTCCTTTCTCTCTCTCCCATGAGGTTTTTAAAAGTGTAGAGGGCGCCGATTTTTGCAAGTTCTCTCTCCTTCCGCAGCGTGTTATTGGAAGCTTTAGTTAATCCTGGGTCTCCGCCCCTGCGTGTTCCTTGTCTGTGATAAAGCTGAAAAGCAATCAACGTGATCTGAAAGCTTCTTTCTAAATTGTCTTTAGCCATGACAACAAAGTTTCCAAATAAAGGGGCCTAATTTCTGTGTGTGTGTGTGTGTGTGTGTGTGTGTGTGTTGGGGTCTTTTTGAGACAGGGTCTCACTATGCAGCGCAGGCTGGCCTTGAGCTCACTTTGTAGTCCAGGCTGGCCTTGAACTCGCAATGATCCTCCTGCCTCAGCATCCTGAGCGCTGGGATTTCAGGCATGCACCACCACGCCCTGCTCTAATTTCTTGTATTAAGGGCTCCGTTCTCTTGACTGACTCTTGTTGTCCACAGGCCCAAATGGTTGTAGCCTATGGTGTTTCTGAAGCCCCCCCCCTTGGGTTCTTGTTACTTCTATGTCCTGTTCCCTGGTTTCTATTCATTCCCTGATTGGTTTTCTCTTTGCTTCCTGGTCAGTCATTTTCTTTTCTTGGTTTTTTGAGAAAGGGTCTCACTATGTAGCCCAGACTGGCCTCAGACTCATAGAGATCCTCCTGCCTCAGCCTCCCCAATGCTGGGATTACAGACGTGCACCCCACACCCAGCTTGGTCAGCCATTTTCAATCTATTTTGTAGCCCTCTCTGTTCCTTCCTTTCTCCTTCTCTCTTTTTTTCTTTCTTTCTCTCTTTTTTTTTCTTTCATCACTGTTGTGGATTGAACCCAGGGCCTTCCAGCCCTTTTTATTCTGGGACAAAGGCGTTGCTAAATTGCCTAGGTTGGGGTTGAACATTCAATCCTCCTGCCTCAGGCTCCAGGATTTCTTTTTTTCAAATGCTCGGTTTTAGGCCTTTTCCTGCAGTCACCCTATGTATTTTAATTAAGTCAGACAGTGCTAGCTGCTACAACAAGCAAGCTCCGTCTGTCGATGGGTTCACACAACTGAAGCTTGGGTCTCACTCACTCCAGCATCCAGTGTGAGTGTTCCTGCTTTAGTGGCTTCCAGGCAGCTCTCTTCTAGAAATCATCCAGGGACCTAACTTTCTCCCATCTTATGGCCCTGTCACTCTCTACGGCTCCCCAGGCTGTCTGCAGGAAGCCTCATCTGCACCCAGGAAATGGAGCTCTGTAAGATGAGGCAGGTATAGGGAGTGACTAGGTTCGGAAATGAGACACAGAACTCTCTCCTTGCATTCCCATTGGCTGATCTCAGTCATGTGACCACATCCAACAGCAAAGAATGCTGGGAAATGCACTGTAGTTCTGTGCCCACGAATAGGAGGGAATTCCTTTGCTGAATAACTACAGCCTCTGGTCCACTTATTCACAGCATAACCACAGTTTTTCTCCCTGTGTGCTCTGCAAACTTCTCATCTCCAGCTCATTTCTCAGTCTGGGTTTAAAGCTGGTTGCCTTTCCCTCCCCTCTCCTCTTAAAAGGTAGAGTCTCTTTTCCCTCCCTCCATGTGGACTCAGGCTGGGTCCTCTGACTTGCTTCACTGATGGAATATGGGTTGTACGGGCCACCTCTCTGTCGCTGGGGTGGACATCACTTAAATGAGGAGAGGTTTATTCTGATTCACAGTTTCAGAGTTTGAATCCGTGACCGGCTGGCACCATGGCAGGTCAATCATGGCAGAAGGGCATGGTGGGGGAGAGCTGCTCACCTCGTGTTAGGCAGGAAGCAGAACCAGAACAAGAGCGCCAGAAAGATAAGAAGGGCCCAAGGACAAGGAGGCACTCTTCCCATGACACCTTCAGGAGCCTCTTCCTCCGGTCGGGCCCCACCGCCTAGCACCACATTCAGCTGTCAACTTGTTTATGGATTAAGCCACTTGCACGATTAATGGCGCATGACCCAATTGTCTTCCCCAAGCCCCACCTCTGAGCACATGAAGCTTCTTCGGGACATAATAGGGGTAAGGTCCAAAAGCATCATAGTGATCACTTCCAAGGCTCAGCTTTAGGGTGGCAGGAAATACTTTCCTTCCTTCACTCTCAGCCCTAGCTCTCCATGGAAGATGGCTCATTCTCCAAGGCTGCCATACTGGGGGGAAGCCCATGCCACACGAGGGGTGCTGTGTGGCATTCCAGTGTCCCAGGCTGGGAGACTGAAATAACAGAAATTCACTCTCTCGTGGTTCCAGAGGGTGGGAGTCTGGGATCGAGGTGGCCGTAGGACATGCAGTGCCTGGTGAAGGAAGACTGGCCATCAGCAACATGATGATAAGGCAGATGGGACGGCGGCGTCCACCGTGCCATGATCATTTCTCAGCCCTTCCATGAGCCTGTTCCTGGGGCTGTGAACTTCACAAGCGTTCTCAGCTTTTTCCTTCCTTTCCAATGGGAGGCCATGGCTAGGGTGGGCTGGAGTTGGGTATTTCCCGTCTCTTGTGTGAAAGGCTAAAGCTAAGTGGAGTTGAGTGTTTCTCCTCCCCCAGGTCATCTAGGTTCCAGTAAGGCCTCAGCAGGTCAGGCTCTGGTTAACCACTTTCACCTGAGGACAAGCCCTGTTAAGAACAAAAAGCAGAAGGCAGGTACCTTGTGTTCTCACTCATGAAGGAGCTAAAGAGTCTAATATCATGGAGATGCAGAGGGGAACTGTGATCCCTGAAAGCTGGGGAGGAGAGAAGGGGAGGGGGAGAGAGGGAGCTTGGCTTCTGGGCATCAGAACAGAGGTAGAGAGAAGGAGTCATTCTAGGGTTTTTCAGCACAGTGGGGGGACAAGAGCTTGCAACAAGTTCATACATTTTGTGTAAAGAGCTAGGAGAGAGGAACTTGAAAGGATAAATGTTTAAAGAGATGAGAATACTACTTTTGCACATGTGATTCTCACATACACACACACACACACACACACACACACACAATCATCACTCGCACCCATACATGTAGGCAAGTATTATGCTCCATTTGTGTATATATAAGAGAACAGAATGCCCTGGCACATTTCCAAATTGTCCCTGTCCTCTCTTTCTTCCATAAGCACAGTCGTTTTTCTCCATTAGCTAATGTGTGACTCTAGTTGAGCTCCTGGAGGTAAAATCACACAACGTGGGCTCCTTCCCCAGGAACTCCTCTCGAGGAGTCTCCCGGGAGTCACTGACCAGCCCAGGCCTCCCCTCCTCTGCTCTGCTCCCAAGCCAGGGCCTTTGCCGTTCAGTAAGCCGAGGCTTTCTGTGTCCACCTGTCTGTCTGTCTGTCTGTCTGTCTGTCTCTCTCTCTCTCTCTCCCTCCCTCCCTCTCTCTGTCCTTTCTGGATGCTGCGATGGAACCCAGACCCTCAGCATGCTAGGCAAGTCCTCTACCATTAAGCACCACCAGGTCCTAGATAGATATTTTTGAGTATTTAGGGACACTGAGGGGCAGAGAAGATAAATCCCACATTAAGAAGACACTGGACTGGTCAGAGTGGAATGCGAGCATCATGAACTGAACTGGGTCCCTTTCCCCATGCATACATCGCATCCCTGACCCCCCAGGGCCTCAGAGTGTGACTGTCTTTAGAGACAGGGTCTTTGAAGAGGTTGCTAAGTTGGTGTGAGGTATCCAACAGGACTGGGCCCTTAGGAGAGATCAGGGTACAGATACACACAGGAGGATGACCACAGAGAGGCACAGGGCAAGATGCCATCGAGAAGCCAAGGACAGAGGCCGCGGGAGGTCAGCACTGCCCTCACCTCACCCTGGAACCTGGCTCTCCAGCACTGTAGACAACACACCCCTGTTCTGTCCATCCGCCAGGCTGTGCTGTTTGTGACAGCAGCCACAGCGGGCCGGTACAGTGACGCTAGTTCTGCCCAGCTGAAAAGGTAGTCCTCCCAGCTCACTGAATATCTTGCCCTTTTGGGGGCTGGGTATTAGTCAGCTTTCCCGCTGCTAGGACAAAATGCCTGTCACCCACAACTTCGAGGAGGAGAACTTTAATTTGGCTGAGGGTTCAGGGCCGTTCCGTCCACGCATGGACAGCTGGCTCTAAGGCACAAATGGCCTGGTGGAGAAAAACTGCTCGCCTAATGGCAGCCAGGAAGCAGGGAGACAAGCGAGGAGATGGGGCCGAGAATCCAGCCTTCTAGGTCCACTGCTGAGACCCATCTCCAGCCTGGCCCTGCATCCCAACCGCACAGCCAGCTCTGGGATCGTCTGCGAATCCATTCCCCGATGACACCACTTTCAAAAGCCGCGCCTCTGGGCGTGAGACTTTGGGGCACATCTTATATCTCAACCCAAACAGGCTCCCTTTGAAGTATTTCTCCCCAGGAAAACTCATTGGAGACTTTGATTTAGAAAAACATTTTCTTTCTTCTATAAATTTCTTTTGAGACAAATTTCCCACAAACTCCGGTTCCTGTCTGCTCAGGCTCAGGGGCCCCGTCTTTGGGGAGCAAACATGATGATTTATTGTCTTTTCTTTACTCTTCTGCATTTCCACATCCTCTTCTGACTCGACTTCTGGTAGCGTCTGAAGGCCTCGGGGGGTGAGAGTTCCTCTAGCTGCCGCTTCTGCCTCTTCTGAGATGGGACCATAAGAGAAGCCGCTCCGGCAGCCAGCCTGGAGCTCCACCCGCAAGCCTGCAGAAAAATGCGGCAACGCCCGCAGCCACCCGGTACCCACTTCACAGGAAGGAGAGAACCCCTGGCCTCGTGGCCGCACAAGCGCGCAGAGAACACAGCCAGCTCCCAGGCAGCTACGGGGCGGGATTCCCAGGATGCATTTCTCATCAGCGGGGATGCAATTAGGCAACATAAAAGGCACCAGCTTTTCTTCTTGCTTTATTTTCGTTTTTAAGGAAGTAAACACTTTAGATGGTTGCACAGCTCGCTAAGGTCAAGTGTGTTCGGCAGTGACATCAGCTCTGTGTGAAGGCGAATTCAAATTGCACGGAAGAAAGTCAGCGCGCGTGTCCCCGGGGCCCCTTCTGTAGTGCGCGTGCGCACCGTGAGATGACTCGGCGTCTATTGAATTATGGAGCTATACTTGTGAATCTATGCTCATGTTATGTGTTTGCTAAAAAATAAAAATGAAGCCAGGTGTAGCGGCACACATGTACAATCCCAGCTACTCTGAAGGCTGAGGGAAGAGATCTGTAAGCCCAAGGCCGGCTTGGGCAACTGAACAGGACTCTGTCTCAAAATAAAATAACCTAAAAAGGGTTGGGGGTGTGGTCCTGAGGTAGGGAGAACACTTGCCTGGCACTTGCAAGGCCGTAGGTTCAATTCTCAGTCCCCTCAACAGTTAAGAGCATTATCTGATCACTTTTTTATACAACATACATAATAAGATAATTTGGTGTAATTCGGTGTAATACCTGAATTTAGAGTTTATCTTGCCAGCTTCTTCTTGAAGTAGCTGACATGCCTGCCACAAGCCACCTCTGGCTGTTGTGCGCAGTTCCATGGGTCATGGCAACTACTGCCACAGTAAAATTTCAGAACATCTCCATCAACCCCCTATGCGTCTTTGAACCCTCTCATAACCCACCCCTCTCTCCGCCCGGCCCCAGGCGCTCACCAGTTTGTTCCCTGTACCCAGCTATCTACGACGCATCTTTTCTAGGGTTTCACATACATCGGCTTTCGGGGGTTAATTTTGTAGGGTAAGTTAGCTTGACCACGGCAAAGTGTTCGTTCATTCATTTGTTTGTTTGTTTATTTTTATCAAAATCTTGCCATGTTGCCCAGGCTGGTTTTGAACTCCTGGGCCCAAGTGATCTGCCTGTCCCAGTTGTGTCAAGTAGCTGAGACTCCAGGTGTGCAGCTCACCTCTTGCTCGGGTGTGTTTAGGGTGTGATGAGACATAGACTCACGTCATTTAACCAGAGCCTCCCTGACACTGGTGAGCCTCGTGCGGTTAGTTGAAGACCTGGAGAAGAAAGACTGAGGTTTCTGAAGAAGACGCAATTCTGCCTCCAGATTGTAAAACAGAAGTTGGAGCTCCTTC
The DNA here is from genome assembly GCA_004027595.1 of Dinomys branickii. Classification (NCBI taxonomy): domain Eukaryota; kingdom Metazoa; phylum Chordata; class Mammalia; order Rodentia; family Dinomyidae; genus Dinomys; species Dinomys branickii. The sequence continues at coordinate 22,801 of PVLD010019899.1, forward strand.
CTTCAGTCTTTGGGCCCAAGACTGCAGATCAAACTATAGCTGAGTTTCAGCCCAGTGGCTTGACCCAGGCATTTTGGACTCACAACTCCCAACAATGCTAATTCCTGAATGTCTCTCTCTGTCTCTGTTTCTCTATGTCTCTGTGTCTGTGTGTCTCTCTCTCCTGTCAACGGGCATTTAAATTCTTTCTATTATTTACTGATTGTGAATAAAGCTGCTGTGCATGTTTGCATGTGACTCAGTTTGCATATATATGAAAACATGCAGGAGGAGAATGGCTAAAATATGTAAAAACTTCCATCCCAGGGGGCAACTAGCCCGAACCCCGCATCCACTGCATGCCCAGCCTTTACCCCATGGCACCTGACTACTGGGACCAGCCAGGGACCAGAGGTGGCCTTAGGGTTGTAGCCCGTGTCCATCCTGATTGCCCAGCCCTCAACCAGGTATCCTCTAATTGGGACATCCGCCGTGCTGAAGAGTCACACAGTTGGCTCTTGGTGCCGTGTGGGAATTTAGATTTGGGGATGGGCTGCACCAGATTCCCAGATCTCATAAGAGGGACTTGCGGTGACTGCAGCTTATGCAAAACACATGGTTGATGCTGAATATCTACTTTCCTCCTTGGGGGGAAAACCCTTGAGCACTGTCTTTAATGACCTTCCCAGGTTGACAACATTTCATGCCTGGTGTCCCAAGTCACTGCTGAAGGAATTAATTGTGCCATGTGTGACTCTTCTGGGAGTGGACGCTCGGAGGCCCGCCTGGCCTCCTCTGGACTTCAACCCATGTGCCTTTTTTTAAAATTGATTTTCACTTTATGTCCTCCTGCTTCAGTAACTCAGAGCTTGGATTATGAGTGCATGATGGGTCTTCCTAGTGAGCACTGAAGCTGAGCAGTCCTGGGGACCCCGGTAAATAACTCTTGCTGCGCAAAAGCCTCACAAGCTGTATAGCTGTATTGCTGAGCTGTCAGTTGCTGGGACAGAATACCTGACACGGCTTGAAGCAGAGGTTTACTCTGGCCCGCTGTTTCACAGGGCTCAGTCCATGGCCAGCGCCAAGGCAGAGGCATCATGGGACACTCTGGGGCATGGGTGGCCCTGCCCTGGGCGGAGGGAGGGGTTGACCTTTTGCACCCCTGTGACCAATGGTTTTGAGCCGCGAATTGGATTGGAGGGTTGGCTGCTGGGCTAAGGGTTGCTCCCTGGACAAAGTGGGAGCTGTGAGCTATTATCAGGCAGTATCCAAAGCAGCTACGAGGCCGGTGACATGGCCAACGAAGAGTGGCTGGGGCAGGGCGTAAGTGGTGACCACCACAAGGAGCCTCGGGGAGTCCAGGTTGGGTTAACATTTCACGGGTCAGTGAGGACGATAAAAATAGGGAGACCAGCGTAAGACGAGATAGGGTCTTGCGGGCCATGTGAACAAGCCCAGGCGTCATCCCGAAGTCAGTAGGAAGCCATGGGATGGTTTGGGGCTCAGGAGGGCCATGTCCACATTAAGCAGGGCTGCCCCAGAGCCTCCTCGAGTGACCCCAAAGTTCCATGCCCCTTGACCCTTCAGGGTGGCAGTGAGTGACATTTCTCAGATCCTTCAGACTTACTTCTTCAATCTCAAAATTCTCATGCTTCTCTCTCTGCCGGGAAAGCTATAAAGGGTTAGGCTTGTGTAAGATGCTTGGCTAGGATTGTTCATTTCCTCCACCTTGCCCTTCCACTTCCCATTCCTGACCTTAGCCGTCAGGATCTCCACAGTCTGGGCGTGATGGTCCCTGTAACCTCTTTTGGGTTTGAAAGGTGTCTAGGATCTTGTCTTCAATTATTAGTCTGGATCCAAGACCTCTGTGGGGTAGGCAGGTAGGATAACGCACCTCCCTCACTGAATCCTCCAAACCCACGGACTTGTTCCCTTCCCTGAAGCAATAGACTTTGCAGATGGGGTTTTGTTAAGGATCTTGAGTTGGGAACATTATTTTGGATTTTCTGGGTGTCCCAGTGTCATCGCAAGTGTCCTTGTAAGATAGAAGCAGGAAGGGGGGGAAGGAGGAGAGAGAGAGAGAGATTGAGAGAGAGAGAGAGAGAGAGAGGAAGATGTGGCCCTGCAGGCTCTGAAGATGGAAGAGAAAAGATTCATGAACCAAGGGGTGTAAGTGGCTTCTAGAATCTTCTGATAAAGAATGGACTCTCTCCTTGAGCTTGCAGAGGGAATGCAATGCCGCTGACCCTGATGGCCGCCCCATAGGACTCATTTAGGACCATGAGTCTGTCTTTTTCAGCAATAAATCACACACACAAGTGTATGGTGGTTTGTTACAGCAGCCGTTGTGGACTCATCCACTGTCCCATCCCAGCCCAGCCCCAGGAAGAGTCTCTGCTTGATCTGGAAACTTCCTGGCTCTGTAGTTGAACTTCCAAATTTCCAGGCTTTCTTCTGTGTCAGACTTTCCATCCATACCCAGATTGGACTTTCCATCCATACCCCTGAAGTCTGTGGCTTTCTCCTCCTAAATTCCTCCTTCCTTCCCCTCTGAACATCCGCGCCCTCAGCCTGGCCAGTGCTCCCCTTGCATGGCATCCATGTTGTAAGATACCAGCCCGAGCCCGTGACTCCCTTGCTGAACCTCTTTCTATTGCCCTGAAGGTAAAATTGAAAACTTTTCATCCATATTATAAAGTCTTGAATCCTATGAACTTCACTGACTTCCCCCATTCAAGTTTTTGTGGGTACCAAGATTTCTTCTGTAAGTCACTGTGAGCACTTATTTGTTTTGTTTTGTGTGTAGTTTTGAGACAGGGTCTCTCTGTACAGTTCAAGCTGGCCCTGAGCTCACTTGTAGCCCAGGCTGGTTTTGAACTTGCAACAATCCTCCTGCCTCAGCCTCCCGAGTGCTGGGATTATAGGCGAGCGCCACCACACCCACCTACTGTGAACACTTATTATAATGGAATAATAATAACTATCTTTATAATTCCATAACTAGGGGAGGCTGACAGGAGGACTGTAATTTTGAGCTTAGTCTGAGTAACTTGGTGATTTAGCAAGATTCTGTCTCAAAATGAAAAATAAAACAGACTGGAGATGTACCTTAGTGTGAAGCCCTGGCTTCAAGCCTCAGTAATGAAAAAAAAAAAAAGACAACAATAACTAATATGATCAAAGATTTAATCTTGTTAGGCAAGGACTTTATAGCTGGTCATAAACCCTCTCAAATGGACATGTTACTGTCCTTGTCTTGTTGGTGAGAAAACTACTTCTAGGTGACTAGCTATCTCTTGTGGCAGAACAGATGACTCCAAAACTTTACACTCTGAAAAAACAAACTTGTTTCCTTACTGTTTCTGAGGGTCAGATATCTAGGGGTGTTTTAGGTAGTTGGTTCTGGCTCAAGGATCTCTCGACACCACAGTCAAGCTGCAGACTACGCTCTTGCATTTGAAAACTCAGCAGGGCTGGAAGACCAGATTCCAAGACTGCTCACTCACATGGCTGCAGGTGAGAGGCCTCTGTCCCTCGTCACACAGTGTCATGGTTTGGGTGTGGTTGGTGTGTGTCCCCTAAAGGTTCATGTGCTGAAGGCGTGGTCTCCAGGGTGGTGATGGTGAAGGGGAAGCCTAGGGGAAGGTAACAGGGTCAAGGGTTGCTGCCTTGGGAGAGATTCATGGGACCAAGTGGCTTCTTCCAAGAATTTTTTTTACAGTGAGCTGGGCCGCTCCCCAGCCTCTTCCCTCCTGCCTGTCATGTGATCTCTTCCACTTGCTACCAGAGTTGGTCAAATGCTCTTTACTTTCCAGAACTGTGATCCACACAAACCTCTTTTCATTGTAAGATGCCCAGCATCAGGCATTTTGTTGCACCAATGAGAAATGAAGTAAGACACAAGGATTTCTGTATAGCACTGCTCAAATGTTCTCACAACACAGTGACAGTGGGAAAGGAGAGAGAACTTCAGAGAGCATGGAGGGAGGCATAATGCCATAAGATCTAGTCTCTATGGCCATACAGTGTCATGTCCTCCTTTCTGCATTCATTAGGAGCAAGTCACAGGTTTGTCCCACACTCAAGGAGTGGGGGACGGGGCTGAACCACGAGAAGAGAGCAATATCAAATAATTTGGGGACATATGCTACAACCGCCTCATTGAGCTCCCTTCCTCTGGGGTCCAGACTCCTGCAAACACACTTAGCAAGAACTGTAGAACAAGTCCCTGGCAGTTTGTACAAGTCAGCAACATCAATCCACTAGGGTTTGTGGGGGAGAAGACGGAGGGATCATGGCAGGAGGCCAGAAGTGGGCAGGGGGAGATATTTAATACATCTGTGGTTCCTGCAGAGTTGATGCTCGCTGGGGAAATCCTCTTCTGTATTTTGCGTGTGTTCTCTTCATGGCTACTTGGGCATCTGGAGCATTTACCTGTTCTCAGCTTCTGCTGATCTGAAGTTTTTTCAGGAGATGCATGGGGAAGGGCATTGGGAGGATGTTAGTTCACGGATACAAAATTTCAGCAATAAATCAGACACATGAGCTTAAATATCACATGGTTTCTCTTCTAGGAGAAACCCAAAACATATATAAGGAGCAAAATGGTTGCGGTGTGTAGCTGTGGCAGCAGGGAGGACAAAAATTTTCTCAGAGATGAGCCCAGAGTGGCTCCTCGAGGACAGACCCATCAGGAGGGAGTCCCCAGGGAGCATCTCTAAAGGCAGAGCTCTCTGGCTTTTATTGCCAGTATCCATGTAAGAGGAACAAACAGAAGAAAAACAGCTTGGGCGAGGAACTGCAGTCAGCAGTGTGTCAGGGCCAACAGAAGGACGATGGCCGGACGCAGCCCCTTCACCAGTCCAAACCCCTTGCTGCTTGGTAACTGCGCTGTGCTCTGGGCATTACATGCAGACCCACGTGCTTTTGCCCTGCAGGTCCTTCCACAGTTTAACCGTTCACTCCTCAGCCAGGTCCCCCATGCAAAATGAAAAGGAGATGACCGGAAGTAGGGAGAGAAATCATTCTCAAAGGGGAAGGGACAAGAGGAAATGGGGTGGGGGAGGAAATGGGGTGGAAAAAGGGATTGAGGTGTATTATGCACACGTGCCAACCCCACCCAGGAGTGTAAGCATTATGCACTGCAAGCATGTACTAACTTAAAACAATAAAAAATTAAATCGGTGTCACAAAAACAATTTCAGCTATGCAGGAGGGATAAGCCCAAGGGGTCTATTGTACAGCAGTGACGACTGCACTTAGTACCCACGTATGAGCCACATAAACAGAGCTAGATCTTGTTATTGGGCTTGAATAGCGTTCGTGTTCCCAGCATCCCAGAAGGATCTACCCGAAAACTCCCAATACAGTAGCTTTGAGCATCCTCACCACAGAAGTAAAACACTTAAGCTTGTGAGCTAATTCATATGTTTATTTGTTTAAAGCATTGTGTTGTACACCATGAACATACACAATATTACTGGACAATTAAAAAAAATTAAAAAACAGGTCAGGCATGGTGGCACAGGCCTGTCTTCCCAGTACTCAGGAGGCTGAGGCAGGAGGTAGCTCTAAGTCTGAGGTCAGCCTGGACTTCAAAGTGAGCTCAAGGCCAGCCTGAACTGTATAGTGAAACCCGGTCTCTAAAAGACAAAATAAATGAATAAATAATAAAAAGGGGACAGAGAGATTTCATATCCTAGAAAAATAATAAAAAGGAATTCATAGATTTCATATCCTAATTAAGGAATGAAAGATCAAAACAAACCAAGGCTGAGAAACTACCAAATTGGAACAGGCCCTTCTGCGTATTAAGGAACATGGAACCCTGGAGCTGTGGACTCACAGGCAGGCGGCCTCCTTGGATAACAGCTTCCTGTGGACATAACGGACTTCCGCGTGTACCATTGTTCCATTTTTTGCTAAGTCTGGGCTTAAGCGCTTCGGGTCTCAGCTCAGACATCAGTTCCTTCGGGAAGTCATTCTCTAACTCTGACCTGGTTCACTCTTTCTCTGACCACAGGATAAATTCTCCAGCTCTGGCTTTGTGTACTTTTTGGTGGAGGTGCAGGGGGGAATACCAGGAACTGAACTCAGAACCTCCCACTTGCTGGGCAGGCGCTGTGCCGCTCGGCTATATTCCCGGCCCGGCTTTTTTTCTTACAATGACAGTAAACCAGCTTTTCCAACCCCAGTGGGTGCTGGGAGTATGAATATCATTTGTGTTTAATGATCAGAGCGGACCGTGTTTATCAGGCACATGCTGCACATTAGCTTGTCCGGCCGTGTGTCAGAGCTTTTCTCCATTCCCTCCCCACGTTTGCAGACAAGGACGAGCTTTAACCTTCCCAGAAACTCGGACTCAGAGCAGTGAGTCGCTCTGACAGACACCTTGGCAACAGCTTGCAGCTTTGTGATCGAAGCCCACATCTGCCCAACTCCAGTTCTGACAACCCCGATAGCCAGCGAGCGCGTGCTCACCCCCCCCCCCCGGGCGCCAGGCCCAGGCGTGTCTGAACACCAACTCCCCCAGGCTCACGTCAGCGTCAGCCCAGAGGGAGGTCTGACTGTTAAACAGAAGGCGGAGGGAAGGGCTGAGGTGGCGGCATCGGGCTCCAGCGGTGCGCTCCTCCAGTGCTTCCACCACCCGCGCTGCACCCTGGGGTGTCCGCCCCTCTGGGGTAACTCTGCGTTCATGCCGGTGCTTATCTGCAGCCTTACAAGATAGGGGCCCTTAATGCAGAAAAGGGAAGTTCTCACTGAAGCCCCCACCCCGCTCTCTGTCTGTCTGTCTCTCTCTAGATGCCAGGTAGGTATTCTGCCTTATGCTGAGCAAAAAGAGGAAGGCAAAAACAAGCAGGCGTTTTCTCCCCCAGAACGGGGTTCTGCTCTTGGCGTCTCTTTGGTAGCTTGTCCTAGATGCCGGCAGTGCCCGCTCACCCCCCCCCCGACCTTTGGCACACCCGTCCGCTCCAGCCCGGCCGCTCACACTCGCTGCCTATCATTAACACCATCAATTTTGTGGTCCCGGGCGTTGAACTCAGGGACCTTACGCGGACCCACACCCCAGCCCTTGTTTTCTTTTTTCAAACAGGGTCTTGCTAAATCGCTAGTTTGCCCAGGCTAGACTCTAACTCACCACCCTGCTGCCTCGGCCTCCCACAGTGCGGGGGTGGCAGGCGTGCGCACCACGCCCTCCTTGCATTTTATTACTAATAATGTCAACTGAGACCAGGCCCAAAGCGTCCCAGACTGGTGACACTGGGAGCAACCCTCATTCAGGGACAGACAGCAGGTGAAAAGGAAGTACCTCAGTCCCGCTCCCTTAAGTTGGGGCAGCTCCGGGGAGTGTGTCCGGTGCCGCCTCCCCGACTGCACATTTTGCTGGGTAACACACCCGCCCTGCACGCTTCCCCTTCTGTCCCGCATCTCCCTGCCCCGGGTGGTACTTCCCGGGGTCACCTGAGGCATTTGCTTAGAACCCCTCGTGGGGGTCTCTGTCTGAGTGACGCGCACTGATATACTGCGAGGCCTCCAGGTTTATGAGATGAGGGCCTGGGCGTGTGTTGGGTTGGGGGCTGGGCTGGGAGTCCTACTAGGCAGTGATCGGGGAGAGTGGACAGCGGAGGAAGGTGAAGAGCTCCGGACCCTGGGATCAGGCTCAAGCGGTGGGTCCCTGCGGCCGTGCACAAGGACTTTTCCTCCGAAAGCTGGTTTCCCTTCTTGTGTGTATGTGGGCCGCGGAAAGAGAAACCCCAACTTTAAAAGCTGACATGAAGGCAAAATTCCATTTTATCGGCCTGGCCCGTGACAAGCACAGTGTGAGGTCCCTTTTCATGGGGGGGGCTGGGCAGAGACCCTGCACGTGGGAGTTTGCTTCAAGAGCACCAGGAGGAAGAAGTTTATTTATTTAGCTATGTAAGTGAACACGCTATTTAAAAAGTTAAATACCACGTGTTCTTCTGTTCTTCTATATGATAAACAGAGAGAGAAAGAGAAGGGGCAGAGGACAGGTGTGCGGTGAAAGTAGGGGGTGAAAGAGGAGAGGCAGATGCTGGCGGGGAGAGAGAAAGGGAAGGCGAGGCGAGGGAGGAGAAGGCAGAGGGAGGGAGAGCCGGGAGCAGGAGAGTGCGCAGGAGGAGCGTGCACACGGCCAAGTTTAAGGGGAGAACGAGGGGTTTGCCCCAGGCCGTGCGGGCGGCCACTCAGCAGAAAGGGCGGTGAAGTTTGCTCCGGTCTCGTTGAGCAACTGCGGCCCCACCCTTTCCCTTTCACACAAAAAGGCTTTAAAGAAAGGTTCCCTTGTCTGAGCTACAGAAGCAGCAAGATGCGCAGCTGCAGCCTGCTGCTCCTCTGGGGTGAGTGCGAGGCGCGGGGGCGGGAAGCTGCGTGGACTTGGCGAAGGGACCTGTAAGGAAGAATCCCGTCGGCCAGGGCAGGGGCTCTCAGTCTTGATGGGGTTGGGTGGGTTCCTGAGTCCTACTCAGTGCCAGGTACCCAGAATGCACAGCCCATAGACAGCCGGGGCTGGCTGCTGTGTTCCTGGGTCTTCTGTGACTGCGTGGAGCAGACAGAGAGGCAGCCCTAGCTGCAGCAACCGCCCACTTTGCGCTGCTCTGAGCTCCATCCCTGTAGGATATATTCAGTCTTCGCAGAGTCTGTGTGGTCTTGGGTCATGGTTCGTTCCATTTTACAAAATAGAAAACTGAGGCAAAGAGATGCCAGAACTTTCCCAAAACTACTCAGCCAATAATGAGTAGAACCAGGACGTGGGGCCAGGCAGTCTGGCTTCAGACCTGCCCCAAATACGAACACAAAAGAACGTCAGGTAGTAACATCAGGTACCAGGGAAGAAGCTGTGCTGGGTGTGGTCGATCGTGACTGTAATCTCAGCGCTTGGGAGGCTGAGGCAGGAGGGTCACGAGTTCGAGGCCAGGTTGGGCTACATAGTGAGTTCAAGGCCAGCCTGAGTTGCATAACAAGACAGGCTACAAAAAGAAAGAAAGAAATAAGTTGTTCTAAGAAAGGAACTAGAACCCATACACATTTGAGTCATTTGTAGGAGACCACAGCGCGGAGTGAAATAAATCAGGCAGAAGGTTGGATATCACGTGATGTCTCTTACATGAAAAACCCAAAATACAAATAACTGAAAGGACAGTAAATAACAGAGGGTAAGAAACAGGGAAGTGGTCTTTATAGAGGCGGAAGGGGGCCTGGGGCGGGGGGGGGGGCAGTGGGGGGTTAAAAGGGTTAAAATGTGACGCGTCCCCACGGCGAAGGCATCACTATGTGGCACGTGCGTGCATGGACTATTTTAAAAAGAAACGAAAAAGGAAGTTAAACTTCACATTTTCTTCTATATGATAAATTGCAAAAGAAAGAATGAAAGAAAAAAGAGAGAGAAAGAAAGAAAGGAAGGAAGGAAGGAAGGAAGGAAGGAAGGTGGGGAGGGGAGGGAAGGGGAGGAGATAGGGACCCAGAAGGTAGACTTCTGGAGACAGGGAAGGGAATCACCATTGGGGAAGAGGGAAAAGAGGAGCAACAGCATTAAAATACGTTTAACGCTTGTACCAACTTCCCAAACCAGACCCCATCTTGATGGGATAGTAACACCCACTAATAAAATTTTTTAAAAGAGCTGAAAAAGAAAGTGCCTGGGGCTTCGGGTGAAGGGGGAAGTCAGGGGAGATAACCTCTGAGGGGGTCAACGTTTGTGCTGAGACCTAAACAGTGAGGCAGATCTGCCTGTCCCGCTTCTAGTTTCTCTTTCCCCCCGCGTCTGTCTGTCTTGCTTCTGTTTGTCTTCTCTGTTGCTGCTTTTGCTTGTCTGTCTTGCAGGTTTTTTTCATTGGTTCAAACGGAAGAAAGGGGAATTGGGTTTTTACGGTATTAGAGCTTGAACCCACGGCCTTCATCTGAGCTTCGTCCCATCCGCAGCCACTTTTTCTGTGTGTGTGGGGGGGGCTGGGCTTGAACTTGGGACCCTCTGACCTCAGCCTCCCAGAGCGCTGGGGTGCACCAGTGCACCCAGTGAGGGAAGACGTCTTCGAAACTGCAGGTGTGGGCTTCCTTGGCACGGTAGAGCTGCTTCTCTATAGAGGAGGAAACTGAGGAATTGAAAGGTTAAATAACTTCTCAAGGCCGCACAGTCAGTCACCGGTGGAGATGAAATTTTTAATCCAGGAGTTTTGACTGCAGAGTCTGCATGTTTAAACACTACACTCGGTTGCCTCTAAAATAATTAGTGGACAAGAGATTATGCGGAATGATGTGTTTGTTTGTCAGTTGGGTGTCTCCTTTAACCCCACCAAACCTGTTTCTGTGAGGCCACACGGGGGCAGTTCTGTGGGCCTTTTGGTGGTTTATGATGCCTTTCTTTCCTCTCTGTAGGGTGTTGTCATGTATACACAATGGCGGTTTCAAGCTGGGAAAACTTTACCCCATATGTGAGCTCAGCCATAACGGGTAAGTTTTCTGAAAAGAATCCATGTACCTGATTAAAGGATGTTTCTTTGAGAGGAGAGTTCTTTTTATCGAGGAAGTCGAGCCCTAGATGGACACTTTGAAAAAGGGCTACTATGCAGATTTCCTGATGCCAGGTCAACTCTCTTTCCTTTGTGCCGTAAAATTACTGTGTGACCTCAGGCAAGCTACATAACCTCTCTGATCTTCATGTTGCTTAGCTGCAAAACACAGAGACCAATGGTTCCTACCCCAGTGGATGTTGCAAATTCCTCCTTCCCTTATATCCTATCCCAAGCTCTTCCCTGGCTGCAGCTTAACGAAAATTCTGTCTTCCAGTCCTCCCGTCCTTACTCTTGAACTATCAACAGGGACTTGAGAGCATCTTTTGCTGTTTCACAGTCACCTGCTGTCACAACTACTGTCTTGTCGGGAGCAACAGTTCAATTTGTGGAGCCTCCACACTGATTTCCAGGGCTGTGCTCACGCACGTCCCCATCAACGGTGTAGGGAGGCTCCTCCCCCCACAGCCTCACCTGCAGGGTTCACTTTGCTTTCTTGATGATGGCCATTCTCTCTCGGTGTTGTTTTGATTCACACTCCTAAGGGCCAAGGATGTTCAGCTTTTTTTCATGTGCCTCATGCCATTTGTACTTCCTCTGAGACATGTCTATCAGATGGCCCATTTTTTGTCGAGTCTTTCATTGTTTGGGGGCAGGTCTGGTCTTTTTGAGTTCCTCACATGTTCTCGATACTAGTAGTTGTTATGTTTCACAACATAGAGTAATAAAAATATGTCAAGTGAAAAACTCCCATTTGGTCATTTCAACCTGAACATGGCTCTTTCGTCCCCTGTCTCAGTTACTTTCTTGTTATTTTAACGGATACCTGAGCTGTTTGGCTCGCAGAGAAGAAAGCGTGGTCTTGGCTCACAGTTTTGGAGATGTCAGTCTATGATTCTTCGGCCCTGGGGCTCTGACCTCTGATGGCACATCGTGGTGGGGTGCGGAGCGCCATCAGGAAGCAAAAGAGAAAATGGGAAAGGGGAAAAGACCTGGGTCCCACAGTTCCCGTGGAGGCCACGCCCCAGTGACCCAAGACCTCTGCCAGGCCCCGCCTCTTAAAGGTCCCATCTCTTCCCAACAGCTCCAAGCTGGGGACCCGGTGTTCAGCACATGGGTCTTTCCGAGACATCTGAGACCCAAATGATAACACTGTCATGGTGTATCCGCTCCAAAACACCATTTTTCCTGAACAGGATGAAATAAATTGGCAGAATGGGTTGGGCAGAGAAAGCCATAGCAACGTATTTCCGAAAAGGCCAACCTGGATAAGACAGCTACGTGCCTTAGTCAGCTCCCCGCTGCGAGGACAAAATCCCTGACACCTGCTGCTCGAAGACAGGGTTATTCTGGTTCACCGTTTCACGGCCTCGGTCCCTGGGATGCTGGCTTCAGCGTGGCTGAGGAGGTTGCTCGCTACCTAGCAGACAAGCAGAGAGAGGAGGAGCTAGGGATTAGAATGCATCCTCCCAAGTGACGCCCCCAGGACCCCGTGTGCACGTGAGACTTCCGGGGAGCGCTTCGGATCCAAAGCACAATGTCCCCCTCACAGGGCTTGTGATGGTGTCTGCCCGACGGGATTCAGCCCCGCTTCGGGGCGGTGAGAGGCGACAGGAACTCAGGCAGGCAGGGCCTCGGTTTCCTTGGGAGAGAGGATCAGGGGACAAAGGGAAACGTGAGAAAAGACCCAGGTAGCTCTCAGAGTGACCTAGGACAAGGTGAGCTCTTCATGGTATTAGCCGCTGCTGTCTCCTGGTCGCCTCCCCTCCCTCCCCCTCCTCCGCCCCTTCTCCTTCTCCTGCCTCGTCCTCTCCTCCCTTTCTGCCCCCACTTGCTCTCGTCCCCGCCCCTTCCCATCCCCCT
>PVLD010019900.1:0-35165 GCA_004027595.1 Dinomys branickii
CCTCTACCTCAATCTGATCAAAGCCATCTACAACAAACCAACAGCCAACATCATACTAAATGGACAAAAACTGAAAACTTTCACTTTAAAGTCAGGAACAAGACAAGGATGTCCATTGTCACCACTCCTATTCAACATAGTTCTGGAAGCATTAGCCAGAGCAATTAGACAAGAGAGAGAAATAAAAGGAATAAGGATAAGAAAGTAAGAAGTTAAACTATCACTATTTGCAGATGACATGATACTATACATGGCGGACCCCAAAAACTCCACAAGAAAACTCTTGGAATTAATTGACAAATTCTGCAGCGTAGCTGGATACAAAGTCAACACCCAAAAATCAATAGCATTCCTATACACGAACAACAAACAGACTGAGAAAGAAATTGAGGAAACCATACCTTTTACAATAGCATCCAAGAAATTGAAATACTTAGGAATCAATCTAACAAAGAATGTGAAAGATTTATTCAGTGAAAACTACAGTACTCTGAGAAAAGAGATCAAAGAGGATTTCAATAAATGGAAAAACATCCTCTGCTCATGGTTAGGAAGAACTAACATTGCGAAAATGGCCATACTACCAAAACTCTTGTACAGATTCAATGCAATTCCCATTAAACTACCATTAGCATACCTCACAAATATAGAGAAAATATGCCTCAAATTCATCTGGAACCAGAAGAGACACAGAATAGCAAAAGCAATCCTGGGCAACAAGGACAAGTCAGGTGGTATCACAACCCCTGACCTGAAATTATACTACAAAGCTACTGTAATAAAATCAACCTGGTACTGGCTAAAAAACAGACCTAAGGATCAATGGAACAAACTGAAAGATGCAGCCATGATGAAAAACCCACTCAGCCACCTAATATTTGACAAAGGGGCCAACCAAACTCACTGGAAAAAGGATGACCTGTTTAATAAATGGTGCTGGAAAAACTGGCTTGCCTCTTGCCGAAAACTGAAAATAGACCCAAGTCTATCACCATGCAACAAGCTCAGGTCAAAATGGATCACAGATCTCAACATTGAAACAGAAACTCTAAACCTATTGGAAGAGAAAGTAGGTAAAAATCTTGAAGACACAGCAGTAGGAAGAAAGTTCATGAACAAAAATGAAACTGCAAGGGAAACACTTCAAAGAATCAATAACTGGGACCTCATCCTACTGAAAAGTTTTTGCACATCTAAAGAAATCACCAGCAAGGTAAAAAGAAAACCCACAAATTGGGAAAAAATCCTAGCTGGCTGTTCCTCAGACAAAGATCTTCTATCTAGAACATACAAAGAATTAAAAAACATGTACCTGTCCAAATTCAAAGACCCAATCCAGAAATGGGCATCTGAGATGAATACACAATTCTCAGATAAAGAAATACAAATGGCAAATAAATATATGAGAAAATGTTCCATATCCGTAGTCATTCAAGAAATGCAAATAAAAACAACACTGAGATTTCATCTCACCCCAGTAAGAATGGCCAGTATGAAAAAATCATCCAATAACAAATGCTGGTAAGGCTGTGGAGAAATAGTGTCTCTATTACATTGCTGGTGGGAATGCAGACTGGTGCAACCACTGTGGAGAGCCGTTTGGAGATTTCTCAGCAAACTATGTCTAGAGGTTCCATTCAAGCCAGCTATTCCCCTTCTGGGTATTTTCCCAGAAGATCTGAAAGCATCATATCACTCTGATATATGTGCACCTATGTTTATAGTAGCACAATTTGTAATAGCTAAATTGTGGAAGCAAGCCAAATGTCCATCCACAGAAGACTGGATTAAAAAACTGTGGCATTTTTATATAATGGAATATTATTCAGCCATAAAGAGGGACAGTTTTGGGGCCTTTGTAGGCAAATGGTCACAATTGGACACCATACTCATAAGTGAAATAAATCAGATGTACATGTGCAGGCAACGTATTGTGTCACTGGTGTAAGAACCTGAGGGTGCGAATATAAACTAAGAGACATGAAGGAAATCTGTTCAAAAGTAAAGAACAGATGGGACGAGGGAAAGCAGAAAAGAAAGAGGCAAAAATGTACGTATGTACGTATGTATATACATATGTGCAGGAGGGCTAACATGGTTCTACTATTGTCTTATGTCACTTAATGGTAACGAATAGTTGATGAGTGGTTGTTTGATCAATCTTGTATGTCTATATGTGTTCTCCTGAGCATAGATTTTGAAGATATCAATATGCAATGCAACAACTATTGTTGGTTTTCTGTTGCTTTGTCTATAATTCAATTCTGATTATACTGTTATTGTGCTACTTTGTGTCTCTTTGTTAATGCTTTCCATTTTTTTTTCTGTTGTTGTTGATGTAGTTCTTTTTGCTTTCACACTTTAAAAAGAAAAATTATATTAAAAGAGAGGAAGGAAAGAAAAAAAACGAGAAAGGAAGGGATAATTATCTATGTATGTAAGTAAGTATGTATGTATATGCAGCATATGTAACATAGTTGTACTACTGACTTAGGTCACTTTATGGTAAGGAATAGTTGATGATTAATTGTTTGATCAATTTTGCATGTCTATATCTGTTTTCCTGAATATACACTTAGAAGTTAATATGTAATGCAACAACCATTATTGATTCTCTGTCACCTTATCTGTAACTCAGTTTTGATTTTACTATTCTTATGCTACTTTGTGCCTGTTTGTTAATATGTTTTTGTTCTTATACTTTCAAAATAAAGAATAAAAATAAAAAAATA
The DNA here is from genome assembly GCA_004027595.1 of Dinomys branickii. Taxonomy (NCBI): domain Eukaryota; kingdom Metazoa; phylum Chordata; class Mammalia; order Rodentia; family Dinomyidae; genus Dinomys; species Dinomys branickii. Next base: position 2,733 of record PVLD010019900.1, read on the forward strand.
AAAAAGTGTGCATATTTTTCTCATTCTAGAAGTAATTTGAACTCAAACAATAAAATTTAGAATATACAGGAGAAGAAATACTTCATATCTGCAACCTGTTAGTATGTTATATTTTGCTGTATTACATAAAATACCAGGTCTAAAATCATCTTTCTTCCCTCCCTCTCTCTCTCTAACATGAAAATACACTTCTCTGTCTTCAGTGCATAATACTATCCCTTTAATTGCTGACTACAGCCTTGAAATGTATTTTCTCAGCGGGCAAACAAACAGGATATTAGCTCTCTAGCAAATCTATTAGTTCATTAATTAATACAAGTCTGAAAAATGTCAGGGAGGACCTGTGAAATCTAATTCTTTCTTGGTTTTGGTCAAGGCAATAAAATTAATAATAGCTACTATTTGCTTAGTGTTCATTCTAAGGCAGGCATTGGTCTAAGGCAGTGGTGGTGAACCATTGGCATGCATGTTATTTGTTTTAAGACCAAAGATGTTAATGTATGAGTTGTTTTTCTAAACTAAGATGTAAGTATTCAGGTTTAATTGCAGTGCTGGCTCTTTATGGTAATAAGTGGGTTTGGGGTTCCTGTTTGGGTGCTTGCCTGTAAAAACTTCCCATCTCTCGTCTAAGGCTGTTGTACATGTTGATGTGGTTTATTCTCATGACCATCCTAAAGAGTAGGCACCCAAGTCCACAATTCTTTGCCTATAATTCCATAATCCAAAAGCCCTCACAATGAGAAATTTTTGGCAAAATTGGTGCCAAAACTCCTGTGGTAGCAAAGTTTAATATGACATACCATGAAGTTATACATGATGGGTGTTTTAGCCCAATTATTACTCCAGAAATAGTTAATGTGTTTGATTGTAGAGTATTGCCCCAGAACCTTGTGAGGGTTTATATATTAGGTAAAATACACTCTTCCCTTTATAAAAGTTTGAAAAGTACACTTCCACATTCCAATATAAAGACTTTAAATCTGTGATTTTGAATATGTATTATTATCCCTACTTTAGCTATGAGAAAGGTAGATGTTAGAGGCACTGAGCAACTTGAGCAAGCTTGGTCAGGATTCTAATTCTGAATGACGTCTGGCTTTAGTGTCTGTAGTAGAAATCTGCACGTACGGATCTCACTCAAAAGCATGTATAGCTCTTTCCAGCACACTAGCTTTAAAAGTTTTATGTAGATGTTATAGTTAAGGCAAGCAAGATTTGGAGAAGTTGTATGACTTGCCCAAGATCCCATAACTTTAAAGCAGCAGAATTGAGATTCAAACAAAAGTCTACCGGGTCTAATCCCATGTTAGTCTAGTGCCCTAGGTTGCCTGAAGAGTAACCAAACTCACAGTATAGCACAGAGGTCCTTCTGCATTTACGCTTGCATGGCTGCTCAGGTAGTCCACACAAAAATGATTCTACTGATTCCAAGCCACCAATGACCAGAAATAGGGTCGGTCGGAGTGAGAAAGCATGGAGCCATCAGAAGTAACTGACCTACATAGCAGAATTGCCTAACTAAATTGTTGGCCTAATCAGCACTTCTTATACCTGCCACTGCAGAAAGCAAGGCATGGATACAGCAACTTACCAACCTACCTTGCAAGGACAAAGTGATTATAAAAGTGAAAAGGCACTGGAATATGAAATAAGGAATCAGAGACCGAAGTCTGGCTTTTCTACTGTAGACAAGTCCTGACTTCTCTGAGCTTCTCTGGGGACCTGAGTGTGTCCTACATGAATACTGTACACGTCCAAAAGAACTCACATGCGATGGAGCCTAGAGACACACCAGTGTCATTAAAAAATATAACAAGAACCTTAGCTAAAGTTCAGGACTTATCAGGCCTTGAGACAGATGGATCTTTTGCATACATCTAAACAGTGCAATTTACAGAGTGCAAATTCTAAAATGTGCAAAGAAGACATGAACCTTTCTCTCTGGACTCAGGTCAGACACACCAGAGACAACCAGTTTCCAGTTTAGGTTCTAAGTCAGACAAAGATCATCATTTATGTTGGTCATTTTCTTTTCCTTTCAGTGTAATGTTTAGAACAAATTCATTTCCATTTCAGGGACCTTGATTCCTCCCATTCTGAAAGCTTAACATGACCATAATATTTAATCATACCACCCAAAGAGAACAACTTATTCACAGTTGGTAAGATGTTTTCAACTTAGCACTCAGTTGAATGTCTTTTACTAAAGTTGGATCCTGACTTTATTTTATGAAAGCAGCCTGATTGAGAGAAGTTGATGCTATTTAGTTAAAAACAATAGGAAAGACAAATGGAGGTGCTGGGGATTGAACCCAGGGCCTTGTGCATGCGAAGCACACGCTCTACCACTGAGCTACACCCCCAGATGAAATAACAGTGCTGCTGATGAAGCCCAGATCCCTGATGGTAAAAATAGCTTGGCACTCTACCATGCACCCTGATAGGGAGCTCAGCCAAGTTCCTGCTGTCTCCTGTGCTTGGATTGCTCCTTTCAGATCTGACAGAGATGATGACAATCAAAACGAGCTTTGGACACTGCAGTCCAAACTCTTGGCAAAAGTCTTTGGCTCCTGCTTTTTTCTCAGCATTTGGCTTCTCTTCTGCTTGTTCTGCTTCTTGCTTCGGGCTTTATCTCTTCCCCAGGCCTCAGTGGCTTCTTGAAGCCTGTGGAGGTTGCAGCATGAATCAATGGGAGAAGCCTCTGTGCTCTTTTTTTGCAGTGTTTCCCCTCTGTGCGTTTTTTCTGCAGTGGCTTCCCTGTTCATTCATGTCTGCCTCTTTGGGAAATGATAGTACATTCCAGGCTGGGGTTACAGAACTCAACTCTGAGTCTCTCCATCCAGCTGAAACCCCCCAGGTCCAGCAGGCAGTGACTTTTCCAAGCATTACATCATGTCTCAAGCATGCTACAGATTTATCTCCCTTCCTGTCCTCTCCCGCCCCTGAAGTGGGTGCAATGTGTCTCACTGGGTGCTCTTCTCCTCCTCCATGGTGGGATCTTGGAGCAGACTCAGATAGACCCACAGTCAGTGCTGCAGTTCTGGGGACTATCAGGAGCCCTGTGCTCTGAGGCCTCAGTGACTATAAACCCACTGTGGGCAAAAGTAAAGATAAAAGAAACAATATCAGGAGGTGAGAGTGGAAGGAAACAGTTTTTAGTTTCTTTATGGGTTTACACAAACGCTACTTACCTTTCCAACACCAGTTATACAGGACCCTAGACTCGCGCATACATTTCTTCCTACCTCAGTGGACTGTGACCAGGCCAGTGCTGCTTCCTTTGTCTTTCTTGTGTCTAATTTCACAGCACTCAGCCTGGAATCCTCCTCCTGGTAAGGGCTCCAAGTAGCTGTTGAGTGGAAGTATAGTTGACTATGCAACTCAATTCTTCATGCTTTGTGACTGGGAACGAGGGTTTTATCAGTCATACTAGTTGCAGGTACTCAGATCTCCTGAGACAATTAACAGAATGCTCTTAGTTAGCGAATTTCATGAAGTTTGGGTTGCTACTTTGGGCAAGAGGAAGTGAGAAGCAATATGCAGAACTCCACTTGCACTTCAGCCTCACCTGGAGTCAGGAGTTCTCATCCCTGGCTGCACATGTAATCACCTGAGACTTTTAAAAGCAAATTTGGGCCCCACTTAAAAGTACTTGAGTCAAAATCTGAAGATAGGGGGTAGATATTGACATTTTCAAAAGCTCTCCTGGTGATACTTTTGTGCAGTCATAGCTGAAAATCACTGTTAAAATGATGATGAAGCATTATGATGATGCTTGAAATCTTATTTCAGCACTACCAGCTGTGTGGCCTCAATTTCCTCATCTACAAAGTGGGAACATTTGTATTTGCCCCTACAGTTTTATGAAGATACTATAAGATAATGTGTGCAAAGAATAAGCCTTTGTGCACCAGACCTTGCTATTATTTTATTAGCATTATTATCTTTATGGTTACTTGATGTCAATGCTTTGGAATACTTAAATGGCAAAACAAATTCTATTCGCTTTAATTAATCAAGATTTATTTCCTGCCTCAGATGTGACAAAAGCTGTAAACATAACACATAAAAACAAATCAGACCCAGCATCTGGGCAAAGGAAACTTTATGTGCTGAGGTACCTATTATGTGCTTGGCTTTTTGGATATATCACCTCATATTAGACTGCCACTCATCCCTGAAAAAGTAACTATTGTTCACATTTAAGTGAGGGAACTGAGACTCAGGGCAGTTGTCACTACAGTCTCGTAGCTCCAGTATACGGGGAACACACATTTGAACTCAGGGTCCACTGTTTCCATCCTTGAGTACTGCGTATATGTCAAGAGTATAACTTTCTTTCTGTCATGAAATTTACAGGAGGAAGGAATGACCTACGCCAAGTACAGAAAAATCATTTTAAAGGGAATGAAAATTCAGTGGAGACTTGAAAGATGCAAAAGATTTCAGCAAGTAAAAGGTGGGATGGTAAGAACATTCCTGGCAGGAGGAAACAACAGGAGCAGAACCCAAAGGACAGTAGCGCACGACAAACTTGGGTGTGTGCGTGTTGTACACTTAGCTACTTCAGCTTTATTCCTCACCTCTTACATCTTAGGAGTGACTGGCTTCTCCTGAAGCAAGACTCCCGGGGAGAGTAGAAAGTGGTGTCAGTAACATTCTCCTCTCCACTGCTCTTCTTATCAACAGCAAAAATTCCATGCATTCTGAGCCATTATTCCACTGGGGTCCATGGCAGTTTCACAGGTTAATCAAATGCCAAATGTGCAGTAAGGAGTTCCAGCACTGACAAGGGCTCTTATCTTTTTCTTGCATGTCAAACATATCAGATGCAAACATGCTCACACACGCACACACACGCACACACACGCACGCGCACGCGCGCACGCGCACACACACACACACACACACACACACACACACACACCGCCATAAGGAGGAGCCTGAAGGCTCTTCAAACACTACCTAGGAAGCTCTGTTCATTTTTCTTTACTAACTGTATTCCAGATCCCATCTGCTCCTCACAAAGCCTCAAGATCAATGCCACCTGCCCTCGCATCATCCATGTCTGTGGCTGAGCTGTTTGTAGAGGCAACAAATGAAAATTCCCCGTGCCTTGCAGTTCTGGGGTGGCCACTTCCAGCCTGCCTATAGCTGCAATTGCAGTATGTTATACCAAACCAAAATCCATACCACTGTGTCAGTGTCCTTGGCAGGATGGGGCCAGGAAGGGGAGAGCCTCTTTTGGAGAATGCTGTTCCACTACCCAGGATCTGATTTAGCCTGTTGAGAACTGCAGGGAGAGTGGGAGGAGGGAGGGGGAGGGAGAGAGGGAGGGAGAGAGAGAGAGAAAAAACAAAGAAAAAAACCTCATGTATATAACACGACCCTTACAGCTTTCCTTTGGTGGTTGTCTCAGCAGAGTTTGTTACATTATAGATCTTCATTTCTATACAAACAAAACCCCACATGTGTTAACCATGCTGCCCAGAGGTTATGTCCAAATTCTGCTTGGAGGATAAGGTTAACTGTAGGTTCATCTCACAGTGATCTATCCGGGTAGGGCTGCAACCTAATAAGGTAGCTACAGTGCAAATACCAGATTTAGAAGAAGCTCTATAGGCTTCCATAGCTGCTGCCTGGGTTCTAAGGGAATAGGGCTCCACACCTGCAGGGAATTGGAGAAAGCTGCAGAATATTACTCAAAGTACAGATTCAGTAACAGAACTTTCTCTGCTCAATCAAATTTAGTAATGGGAAGGAGAAAGAAGCTCTTGATGAGCTGACTCCTGAGTTTATTTTGTTGAAGGAAAAAACAAAACGAAACAAACCTGGTGTCTCATTGTTGGCTGAAAGGCTCCAGCAGCATTTGGAAAAGTTAAAAATACACATAATTTTGTATTACAGAGTTAAGAATCTCCTGACTGGAGATTGAGGAAGAAAATACTTCTAGCATTTCACAAAGGAGAGGTGAAAATGATCTCTGCTACTTTATTTACAGTGATCTGGTGTCGCACAACCTTACCCATACCCAAGCAGGTTCTAAATGCCAGTTCCAGTCTAAGCCAGGCCTCTCAGGAGAGAATGGCCCTGCTCCCCTTGGACTCTGAAATCCCAGAGCCAGGTGTGGTCCCAGGCTCCTCAATTTACTGAGTGTGATCTGGGCTGGTAATTTACCATCACTCAGCCTGTTTCCTTATCTATAAAATGAAGCTAATGAGAGGAGTCATATTTCGTGATGAAATACATGGGATGGCCTAAAAACACATCAGACACAGATACCTTTGCCCTGAACTTCTCAAACCAAACTCCCTCACCCCTCCTGACCTGTCTACTACTACGCTTCTTGCCCTTATTTTATTCTTAAATCGTGATGAGTTCCTGCAAGCTTTTAAAGCATGGTGGCTAAAAACACAAGAGTGTCTGTAGGTGGATGCAATGAGGGTGGGATGAGGGGGAACGGAGGAGTCAAGAAAAACTTCCAGGTTTCTTGACTGAACAACATACTGAAAATTGACACCATTGATTGCAATGGAGATTGGGTTTGATAGTAGAAGAAAAACTCTGTTTTAGGGATATTACGTTTGGGATTTGAGTAAGAAATCCAAGAGAAGATCGTGACCAGGTGGTTGGGCTCAAAACAGAAATTTCATGGGGTCTTCTCAGCTATTAGTATTTTCAGGGTGAGAACCAGTATCTCTGAGCCTTAGGACTTGGCTCACTAGTTCAGTGCTGAGTAAACGTCTGCTGAATCCACAAATTTGAGAGTAAAGAGGTAAAAGAAAGAGAACAGACTACAGTGTTTAGGTCAGGATGAGCCTTTGCCCCAGCACACTAGATATAAAACATTCCATAGCTAATGGTCCAGTCACTGTCAACTAAAAAGAGCAACAAAACCTATTGAAGTCAATGACAGAAGAGAAAAGGCCTCAGTTACCTATGTGTCCTGCTTTGGAACATCCCAAGGCAAAAGTACACCTCTTCATTGGACAAATCCTTTGTCTTTTTATCTTCTTTTTGGAAATTCCAGATGACAAAATATGATATGAAACAGAATCAAGAGAGGGGAAATATTTTTGTTACAATCTGATTATTAACTGAAACATGGAAAGTTATCTAAGTGGCCAAAATATGATAAATTTAAAAAATCAACTGTTTCCCTTCATACTAAAAGTTATCAGTTAGAAATGTACATACAAAAAGTATTAAATTAACTACAAGCCAAAAAGAATCTTCAAGGGAAATGTTTAGGAGTAAAATACAGAAAATGTAAAAAACTATACTGAGAAATATAAATTAAGATTTGAATAAGTGGAGAGGCAGATTGTGTTCCTATATGAGTATTTTCATAGGTATTTTAAGACTGTAATCTTCCAAATTAGTACAAAGGACTAAGAAAATGTCAATCAGACTTATAATGGGATATATTTTTAGATTTTGTGAAATCTTTCAGAAGTTTATCTTGAATGATATATGTGTGAGAATCACCAGCCAGTTGGTCAGGTAGGGTGTGCTGTGTAGATAGAAGCAGTGTCTATAACCCAAAGTAAATATCGGAGCAGTTAAGATAGAGTCCTCTACATAACAGAGGTACCTATCCTCTCTGAAGGTGCTCAGTACTATCCAGTAAGTACTCAAGGTCAAGTCCAGAATTTCCACTTCACTGTACCACTCCCCTCTCCATTATAATGGTATAGTATTTCTAGCACAATCCCACCCTGAATATGGATCATTTCATTCCTTTAAACATATAAATTCTTATTTTTCAGCTCTCACACACTTTATAAAAGCTACATAAGGATAGCTATGTCTGGTACCCACACTAACCTCTCTGGAGGTGAAATGTACTCAATATTTAGTGGGTGTATCAGAGCATAAGTTTAAAAGACTCTCATTCTTGATTCAAGCTGGATAATATCCTAGATTTTCCAGATTTATTTTAAAAAGTTCTCCTTGTTTTACATCACAAAAACTATTTGGAAGGCCACAAAAGTTAGAAGTTTTGAAATGGCAAAAGGTAGTCTACTACTTCAGTTAGGAATCTGGATCACGCTTGTACTACGATGCTAGCTCTTCCTGCTTCATCACGAGGATCAAAAGCTGCTGCTATTCAGAGTGCCTCATTCACTGAGCAGTCCCTTTTAAGGCCATAATGGATAGTTATTGATTGATGTTCACTTTTTTCAAAATCATTTTAAAATTCTGATATTGCATTTTCCACCTGTAAACTCAGAATGATGTTGAATGAACCTCAATTAACTGCAAAAGAAGTTTAGTTGTATCTCTTTTGTACTATATTCACCACTGAATTAATAATTTAAAGACATTTTGAAATTGTACATTGTGTAGCCTAAATGCTCCTTTAAAAGAATAAGAACTATAGTTAATTGTTCACTACACACACACATATGTAGTAGTGTGTTGAACATGGAGATTTAAAATAAAGAAGATTGCAATAACACCTATTTCCATACTGGGTTATTTTTCACACAACAGCCAAAGTGAATTCTGAATGACAAAGTAAAATCACACTCCTTCCTGGATCAAACTCTGAGGTAGCTGCTTATCAGACACAGCGGGCACAGTCCTACTTGAATTGGTCACTGCCTTCCTCCATGCCTTCTCCCTTGGTATGCATCTCTCCCGTTCCATTCCCGCCACACCGATTTCCGACCTTTTCCATGAACCCATCAGCCTCTCTGCTCTCCACATCTGCCCTTGCTGTACCTTGCATCTGAACGCACCTCCATGCGACTCGCTTGCCTACATCACAACCCAAACGTAGCTTCTCAGAGAGAATTTTGCTTTCAGCCATTTCAAATAAGCAGAATTATCACACTTTCTTCACAGTATTAATACCTACATAGAACCATGTTACGTTTCTATTTATTGTGTTTCCACCACTCTGTAATGTGAAGTCTGTATAAAAGTGAATGTATTTGACTTGTCCATAGCTCTGTCCCCAACAGCAAATAATATAAATGCTCATTAAATAGTTTTTGAGTGACTAAGTAAGTGAACACTCGAAATTTATCTTTGGAGAACTTCTTGTGTATACAGACACATGAGAAATTACTTATTTCTATTAAAACAACACTGTCTGATAGATATTATTATTTGGCTTAAGAAATCAGGAAACAGAGTAGCTTGTAATTTTCTCAGAGCTTATAAGCTACGAAAGTGATAGAACTCAGATTTAAACCCACAACTTTTTTTACTGATAGTGTCCATTAATTTCTTCTAAAAAATAGGTTAATATTTCGAAAAGTCATACAGCATTTGCTTATCTCACATAAACTTTCATTTACTTGATTGGCATATAGATTTTAGCAGTTGCTCATACATACACATTTCATACCATGCACCAGATGCAGTCTTCTACACACAAAATATGAAAAACATGTCTAGGAAAACATAATGAAAGTCTTTCTGTACCATGAAACAGTGAAAACTTGGAAGTAGCCTGAGAACTCTCAGTATCAGGGAATTAGTGTAGGCAACCGTGATGCACTCACTGTTGTGACATGTTATATAGCCCCTGAAGGTTACATTGAAATATTTTTTGATAACACAAAAAAATCCTCCTCAACAATATATGTTGGTATAAAATGTATATTATAAGATTAAATGCAAGACTTATACTTCTAGCTATGAAGGCATGCATCAGATTATGCCTTCCACAAAGAACTGTTATTTATAGTTTCTGGATAACATATATATATATATATATATATATATATATATATATATATATATATAAGCTGTTTGAAGGAAGTGTAACCAAGGAATTCAGGACTCTACAGACCAAGATTTTAAGAAGGAAAGAAAAGGCCCTGAGATAAATAACACATATATTTTTCACTGCTTTCTCCCCTTGTAGCATTTGTCAATTTGCTATAAGGATGTAGCATTAAAACAGAACTTGGAAGAGTAAATAGTGTGGCAGTATTAATGGCACTGAGCAATAAAATCAAAGCTGAAGTTAATCAATGCAGCCAGTGCTTTGCAGGGTCGAGTACGGTAGAAGGAGAAATATAAAACAGCACAGAACAATCTGAGCATATTTCTTCTAGAGTCCTTTGCCAATGCCAATGTAGTATGTAGGAGTTTGAAGCAGCTTGGGAGGAGCTAGACAGCTCAGCAACTTTGCATTAGTCTCGTAAGACTGATCAAATGAAAATTAAATTTCAAGAAGGGGTCCTGGTAAACGAATAGCCTCGAGATATTTTTCCTCTTGGACTGGACTGAGACAATCATCCCATGCTCGAAGAGGAGGGTTAGATCATTTTTGGAGGAAAGTAAGGTCATCCAGTGCCTGCATAATCTTAAACAGAGTGTCCAACATTCAATATGAAATTACTAAGTTTGCCAGAAAATAAACTCAACTCACCCAGAGAAAAAGACAGACGATAGTAAGTAACCGAACATTAGTAAAACAATTGGAGTTAACAAGCACAGAATTTAACATGAAAGTGCTTTTAAAAAGTAGGTGAAAGGTAAAATATTCTAGTAAGGGACTGGACTTTGTAAAAATAACTAAATAAAAATTTAAAGATTGAAAATAAAACAAGGCTGTTAACCAGTGTAAGGCACAGCAATGGAGAGGTTAATAAATGATCCATAGGTCATTATAAAATATACACACTGACACATAGAAATAAAACAAAAATCACAGGAAGCTGCATAAAAAAAATCTATGGGAAATACTGGAAAACTTTAACATACATGCATGTGGAATCCCAAAAGGAAAGGAAAGAGAAAATGGGCAGAAAAAACACATGAAGAAATACCAGCTAACAATTTCCCCAAGATGACCAATGGTAGCAAGTCAGACTCAAAGGGCTGCACTAAACCAAAGCAGGATAAATATATAGAAGACATATAAAATAAAACAAACCATAAAACTGTTGGAAATAAAAAAACAAATAGAAAATGTAAATCAACTGAGTTGGGGCTATTATTTACTCACAAAGGAGCAACAATAAGATTCACAACTGATTTCACCAGAAATGATGAAAGGCAGATCATGAAATAAAACCTTTAATGAGCTGAAAGATAACAACCATAAAACTTTATATCCAGGAAATATATTCCTAAAAATTTTGGTGAGATAGAGACATTTTAAGACAAAACAAAATTGGCAGAATTCATCAGCCAGTCCAACTGTACTAAGAGAAACACTGCCTGAAGTTCCTTGGGCAGAAGAAATATTATTTTAATAATAAATAATTCTTTAATAATAAAAAATATTTATTATTAAATTCTTTAATAATAAATAATAATAAGTAATTACTCATTTAATAATAAATAAGGAATTCCAGGAAAAATAAAAGGAAATATAAGCACTGGTATGGCAAGAGCGTGAGAGCTGAAAGGGAGCAAGTGGAGTCTAAACTTCCTTGGCCTGTCTGCTTCAATCCTTGCACTGTTATAAAGTTCGTTTGAGGGAGATGTTAATAAGTAAATGATGTGTGTCAAAAGCTGTGAGAGGACCACTGCAGCATTAAAGGAAGAACATATACAAAGACGATAATGATCCCAGTTTTTCTGCACTTAAAAACACAGAAGACACAAAGTAATACCTAACACACCTGAACAAAATAGAAATATCTAATTTTGGAATATTTAATGTATACCTATTAGTAACTGATAGAAAAAATAGAAACATAGGGAAGTAAATAATTAAGCCCAGAGGACTTTATGTCTGAACTCTTCCAATCAGTTAAGGAAACAAAGCACAAAAACCACAAAATAGTCCAGCAAACAGTAAAAGACAAATCTATTTTTATAAGTTGGTATATTCTTCAGATCAGTCTGGTAATGACATTATAATAAAATTATCAGTAAATTTCTCTCGTAAACATAGTAGCAAAAGATCTTAACCAAAATATTTATAAGTCAAACCCAATGTTATATACACCAAGTAATTCATCATAGTTTAGTTGGGTTTATTTCAGGAATTCAAAATTGGTTTAACATAGAAAATTAGAGTAATTTACCATATTAGTTACATCAATGGGAAAAATTAATCATCTAAGGAGGTTCAGACTTTTCCAAATTTTCTACAATGATTAAGTTTTAATTTTAGATGAAAGATACCCCACATTTGATTTATTCAGGATTATGGCAGACTGATCATTCTACAACCTGTTAGAAAGGCAAAGGTAGCTGGTTTTTATGCAGCTCATGGACATATTTCATCCATATTAGCGTAAACCCTTGGGTTTTCAGTTTGAAAGGCTATCTTCAGGTTTTGTTTCCACTGCTATGGGGGAATAATGAACCACAGCTCTGGCCTTGTGCAGCAACAAAACAAAAACAGAAGCAGCCCAGAGAGTACCACCGTTGTAATTGTCTTTGTACAGGAGGGCAAAATTGAAAGAAATGAATTCACTCAATTAAGACTCTAAGTCCGTTTTCTTAGCTACAGTTGGAATCATGCATTGCAATTGGTAATTTTTACCTTCTTATACACTGGTCATTTGACAGTAACCTCACAAAGGGTTAGTGAAGTACAGTGGTTGTTCCTCAAAGGCTACTTTATAGAGATAGGCTCACTATTGAACAAAGGATTGTGCAGAACTAAAACCATTTGGAAGTATCCAAATCTCTGCTTCTCCCTAGGGTCTGTTGTCCATGCTGGTGTGTTCTCTTGAGAATCTCTGTGTAGCACATCACACACCATTAGAACCTCATCAGCACCAAGGGAGATGTCTGTTTCCTCACCAAGCCAGCAATATAGAGAAAAAATGGTGCAGGCTTGGGGGACGATTCAGATTTGAGTTTAACTATGATATTAACCACTCAAAAGCCATGCAATCCTAGGCATCTTTGAAGCCTTTCTTGGCCTTCGGTTTGCTCAGTTCAATTCAATTTAACCTATCAAACATTAATTGAAGATTGAAGTGTATTAGAAATTGTACTTAATCCTGGACATGAAAAGGAAAGCATGAGAAGTTATCACCTATATATCTCCGAAGAGCGAATAATCTGTATGCCTGCTACTCAGGATTGTTATAAAGATTCACTGATATAAATAACACAAGGTACTTAGTGTAATCCTGAATGATTGAATATGTCCAATGAATCTCAGATATTACAATTATGTAGCTTGTATAAATGCTCTGACATTTTGTTACTCATACCAGACATTTCTAGACTTGCAGACGAGTCCTCGAAGAACCTCTAATCCTTTGCAGAAACTAGAGCTTAGGGTAAACTTCTTAGATTTCTCAAGCTTTGGTACCATTTACTAAGTTTTGCCTTCTCAGTGGGTCTCAGAAAATGACTGTACTATAGTGGGTGATTCTTGGCATGGGACCAGGGGAAAATAGGAGTTGCATAGTTTTTATAAGAATCCCAAATTTAAACCTTCTCTTCCACTACTGCTGCTGACTTAGTGCTTAGTGGAAAACAGTGACATATCAGGTATTAGCCACTTAAACAAAACAGCTTGACAACATTTACAGGAAGCTGATTTAGCCTTGGGAGAGGCAGTGTGAAGGTTGAGAGGATGCCCACCTACAAATTATGACGAGTCCATGAATGTTTCTCTGGTAATATCACTTTGTCTTTCTGCTTACAGAGTACTTCTGCTCTAGTCACTTCCCTTCTCCATCTGTCCTTCAGCTTTGGTGTTTTAGTGACCTCCTGAAAAGCTTTAGGGTGGGAAAACCTGACTTCAAATCTCAGCTCCGCTATTTACTGCTTTGGTGATCATTGTACAAGTTACCTAAGGTCTCTGGATCTATTTTCTCATCTGTGTAAAAGGAGATGAAGCCATCCATATGACTATACAGGCAGACTCTGTGAATCTTGAGGCTTATTCCTGTCAGAGTAGACAGTGAATTGTTAGCTCCTTTCTAAAGTCCAGTTTCCTAAATTCTTGAAAATACCTTAAATAATGACTGCATCCTCCACTTTTTTCCCTTCTCTGATCTTTATTCTTGCTACATTGATAGTTAATGTTCAGCTGGATTTGTGACTCCTACAGAGAAGGTGGATTTGGATCCAGGTGTGTTCATTTTGATTTTTCATGTATAAGTCAACTCTCAACTATCTATTATATGAATAATTATTCCAAATTTTGAGCTACTTAGAATTGACAAATGTTTTTATTATTGAATTTGTTATTTACCTTAGAATAACTCACAACAAATGAGATTTATTCTTTGAAATAATCAGATAACTCATCAGTAAACATCATTTTGGAGACAATTTTATCATTTAGTATATTTTTAAATCTCTACCATGGCTATTGTTTACTTTGATTTTTTTTTCTCTGACTATTTTGAATGTGCCTCCTACTTCTTCCATTTCACTGTTCTCAAATTTTATTAAAACAATATATCCACAGTATTCTCTTTTTTAAACCAAAATCTTGACAATCAGAATTTTCATATGGCTTATTTTAATTTCTAAAATTGATTATTCAGTTTTTCCCTTTGGCTCTAGTGATTTTTTTTCTCATTGCTTAGACAAAATACCAAACATCCAAAATTAAAGAATGAAAGGTTAATTTGGATCACAATTTGTAGAGGTTTCAGTTCACAGTTGCCTGGCTCCAAGGCACGGTGGCTTGACCTAGGGGCATCACAGAGGAGAAACAGTTCATGGCAGGCAGAAGTTGAGGCAGTGAAACAAGTTTCACGCGGGCACTCTTTTTGTCCCTTATAGTATATCTAGGCTACATGCCTTTAAGGTATGTAACATGGACACCTAGGATGGGCCTTCCCATTATTCAAGCTCAGAACTATGCCAAACCAACCAGTGGGCTAATTTAGCAATCACGCACCCTTGATAACAACATTGCATACTCTAGATCCAGCCACCTCTGAAAAAGTTCCACCTATTACTCTACGACTGTAGGAGGCTTTGAGGAAACATATACAGAGAAGCCATAATGCTTATTGATTGCATAGATTTGTCAAGATTTCTTCATTTGTTTTGAGTTTTTCCAAAAAAGAAAAAAAAACAGGGCTTCAATTTGTGTACATTTTAAGTATTTTAAAGTCAGTATTTTTTGCCTATTATCATTGAGTTCTCTTTGCAATTGCTACAATCTTCAATTCTTTCATGTTTAAGTAAAAGAAGCATTTTATATTTCTTTTTGCAAACAATTTGAGTTGTACTTATTAAGCTTTTTGTTTGAAAACATGGCTTCTATTTATATGTTTATTGAAACAATTCACTTTTATGTTTGTATTTATATATGTTAGTAGCATTTTTATATCATTCATTATGCATTCAGATTAAGTATGTTATTTCTAGTTAGGTAATACCTCAACCTATTTATGAAATGCATAACCAACTTATATACATATGTATATGCAATTCATATTTAATTTACGTTATTTAAACCCTCAGCATCCCTTTTCCTCTGTGACCTATCCCTGAAAAATATGGGTTAAATATTTTTTAATAAAATCAAATCATTCCATTTATCTTCTTACTTAAGCAAAGTTTTTGAAGAAAAATTTGAATTCTTTACATCTGAAATTCTTATTCTAGTTCTGCTTTTCTTTTCTTTACATTTTCCTGCTATGTCCTTACAGATCAATATTGCATTTTATTTTGATATATTTTAAGTTGTCTCCTGAATGCAGCAACATCTTGTTTAGTTATAAGTCTGTTTTTCCCAGTATTCTAGGAATCTTACTTTAGCTTTATATGCATAATATCACAACTGAAATGTTTACTGTCTCTTCATTCATCTACATTTGTGATTTCTTTTTGTTAATGCTTCTCTGAGGTTTATTTTTTGTGTTCTATAATTTGGAGAATGGATTATTTGTTTTGTATTTTCTATTAATTTACTCAATAAACACCAATTATCTCCTATGTGGCAGATGATATACTAGGCTTCAGGCACCAAAATAAAGAAGAAAAAAATAACTGTAGTCCCTGCTGGAGTGAGGCAGCAGATTAGCAGTGAAAATAGATATTAATCAAGTAATTGCATTAATTAAACAATGATTATATACTGATAAATTCTCCAAAAGAAAGGAATGCTTTTCTAGGAGAGGCTGTGATAAAGGGAGCTGACTTAGATGTGTCAGTCTTGGAAAATTACCGGGGAAATTAACTATTAACTGAAAGAGACAGTATTAACTCATTACCTGGAGTGTACTGATCCAAGGTGTCTTTCCTGCTAGAGGGAATGGTGAAGAAAAAAGACCTGTGGGGTTTTTCTATGTCCAGGAGGACTTCCTAATACAAACCAATGTCACCATGTAAAACAAGAACACTGCAGGTAGAGGCCAGCAAGCTAAGAAGGCACTGTACTGGTGGGAGACGAGTTTTATAGGGGCTGGATCAGCACTCATCCTCTCTTGTCTCTTTAAATCTCAAAGTTAGAAATGAAACTAGATACGGATGCCTCCACCACCAAGCAGTTTAGAGGAGGAATCAAGTTAGAGTTTTCTTCCCACTTCCCACTTCTCAGACTTAAAATATAATTTGGGATTTGGCACACCAGGCTGTGTTTATTAAAATTATACTTTTGTGTATATCGTTTCCATGTACAGAATTTTAATTAACTATTGCATTCAGTTTTGAAACAATATTTTCAACAATCCTTTTAGACCATCTCCATGACTTGTCTCTATGTTTATCTGCTCTCCTATTCATCACGAGCGTTTCAGGCCACAACTCCCCAGGCTTGAACTTTCAACTTTGCTCATTTAGAAGAGAGAAGGCGTGTGATGGTACGGCTTCTGAACCATCTTCTATCCTGCAGTGTCTGAAGGTTCTCGATTTAACATATAACCAACAATGTGGTTGCTTGTAAAATTTGGCTTACCTAGCATATCACAAAACAGCAAAATGATTTCCATGTCTTTTAATATTTAGCATGACAGAGAAGTCTCAGATTAGCCTGGTTGTTCTTCCTCTATAAATAACTTCTTTTGTTCTGGTAATATTTTGCTTGCAGCCTAGATGCTTACAAACTTGTTCTTTGTCTATTCAGATATTTCCAGGGAGGTTTCTCACCATGGCTATCTTTGCATTGATATTACCTTGATGTGATGAAATAGAATGTAAAAATCTTTTTTTAACTTTCATTTATTTATGTATTTATTTGTTTATTTTGCGGTACCAGGGATCAAACTCAGGACCTTGTGCTTGTCAGGCAGGCACTTGTGCCACTGAGCTATATCCCCAGCCCTAGAATGTAAAACTCTGCATTTGTAAATTTTAAGGTACTTTTTCTAGATACCACATAGCTTTGAAGTTAAAAAAAAAAAAAAAACATTCAAAAGGGCACAATGTCTGGTTTCACATCGAGCTGTGTCTTCACTGGGTCTAATGGCCTTTAACCAAAACATTTTGTACATAAAGAAAGTCCAAGATGAAAATATCTCTGTGCTTCAGTTCCCTCATTTGTAAAATGGGGCCAACATACTACCTAGCTAGTTGTGAGAGTTAAAAAGTTAACACAGGCAAGATTTCAGGAGGAATCCTGGCCCACTCGGAGTGTCCTGCAAACTCTTCTTACACCACTAGTCCGCCTCTGTCTCTCTGTCTCAGTCACAGTCTCTTTCTCCGTCTCGGGCTCGGTCTCTGTCTCCTCCTCTGTCTCGCGCTCTCTCTCTCCAACCTCAGAAAGTCTTCTCTGAGGATGAAGTTTTGTGTATATTGTAATTGTTCTGATCTGATGTATTTTGAGATTTGACCTCCATTCTGTGTGTCTCGTATCTTTGTTTTTCTTTCATAATGTCACCTTTGCTCTTTTTCCCTCAGGATAACAATGCTTCTGCCTTGTCTGCCATATTTCTTGATTTGCTTTACTGTAGCATCAGTTCTGCTCCTCACCACCTTCAAAACAGATTGTTTAAATTCTGCTCTTGACATTTTACTCTCTGGAGTTTTGCCTTGACTATTTTTTCTTCTGAGATTACTGGTTACATTTCATTTTGTTAACTTTATTTGTAAATTTCTCTCCTTTACATATTCTGTTTCCCCAGAATGTAAGATTTCTTGAGGAGTCTAACCACTTTCTAAACTTTCTTCTGTTTTTCTGTAAGTCAATATTTTCAAGTTCTATTGCATCAATTTTCAGAATTGCTTTTTTCTCTTCTCTAAACTTTTGATAGGTCTCCTGTTGTTGCTGTTAGATTTTTGAAAACCATTTATTCTAAGAGAAAGAGAAATTCAGAATCACTCAGTCTTTGCCAAGTGTCAGGGTATAGGTATTTCCTGTCACTTCATTCACTCTCTATTTCTTTGCAAGTCAAACTCCTTCCTAATGACTACAGTGAGAAATTAAATTAAGGTTTCTAGATTTACCAAGTAAAAGTATAGGATACTCAATTAAATTTGAAGTTTAGATAAATGTTAAGTTTTGAAGTATAAGTATATTCTAAATATTACGTGAGCTATATCTATGTAAAAATAATTTGAAAATAATCTAGTATTCTAATTTCATTGGGTTTTCTGGACTTTACCTGACAAATATCAACCAATTCCTTCTATTTGGCTTTTATTTGGGACAAATCTACTAAGGGGAGTCTTCCTCTTTCTGACCACTAGCTCCTTTCCTCCCCTGACTACAGTGTTTCTTAGTGTATGAGGGCTATCGCCTTTCCTTCTCCTACTCTCTTTCCATATTTGGGAAAGTTCCTGTTCCTTAGTATATATTCTACAGAACCAATCTCAAGTTACTATTTCCTAAGAGACCAAGTTTGCAAAAGCATGAAGTAAAAATGATAAGTTTATTGTGTTTCAGGCACTGGGTTTGGTATTTTGCATGAACTAGCTCTTCTAATTTTTATCTTCCTGGCTACTCTTTGAAGAAGGCAGTATATGAATCATTTTGCAGATGCTAAAAGCAAAACATAAGAAAGCTATTGTCTCAACCAAATGATACAACAGAAACATGAGTATTTTCACCGGTATCTGAGTTTAAGTGTTTGAATCTGACACCATCTCTACACCTCTAGGCCAGAGGCAGCTTGTGCAATAGATTCAGTGTGACTCTTCTTTCCACCTTTCAGTGAGATCACCTGTGGACAGCCTGTCAATTACCCTTTTCTAATCCAGATCCACACAACTGTATGAGTGCAGTTTATACTAGGTTCTAGAGCTATACTTCCTGTCATTGTTATCCTCATTTATGTGTGTCCTCATCTACTATATTTTCATTAGGCTTTTAGTAGAAATTTGGCATAGGCTGGGTCAAAACCGGCAGCCAGCTTCCATTTTAATCTGACAGACAAAATTCATTTCTCTCATTTCTTAGGTGACAAATTCTACTTTTAAAAACTCTCCCCAGAAGTCATTTTCAAACCTAAGCATTACAAAGATACGTGGTTATGTTTCCTTGATCTCTGCCAAATCCACTTGGGTATCAATGTGCCCCTGGCTCCCAGTTAAAGCTGAGTTCTCTCTGTTCCCTGTTGATTCCTTTGACCTTTTGGAAGATGATGTTGTCAAAGAAAATTACAAAATGAGTATAATGCTCTGCAGTTTTAAAAAAGAACTAAAGAATCTCAGAAGGGATGAGAACCAATCTACACTCCCAAGTTCTGATGAGCTGGGTACTTCTTGCAGGGAGTTTCATGAATTTACTCCTGTGATGAGGAGCTATAGTTCTATGATAAATCACATTAGTGTCACTTTTCTTTTTTTCTTTCTTTTTACCCCATTTCAGTCCAAATTACCACTCTCCAGACAAACTCCATAAGTTTATTTCTTCTCTTACTTTTTTTTCTGTTTCTTTTTCTTTTAAGGGTAACAAATGAACTTTCATTTGACATTTTTCCTCCCTGAGCTCTACCCTGCCAGGCCACACTGATGCCCACCAAACTTGATTTGACATTTTTGGTTTTTGGCCCTCTCTTTACCGAACCTCATCCTTTATGGAACCTGTTGGCATGCACATGTGACAGGCTGCAGGGTTTGTTTCTGAGCATGCATCTATCTGAGAGTCCCTGTGCACCTTCTTATCACATTGCTTCTTTCCCTCAGACCTATTGTCTCTGCCTTTGCACTTTTATCTGGGATTTATTTCCTTCCTGCTCCCTAAAAATCAGCTGCCCAGGCCAGAGACTGTCTTGTCATGAACATTCTTTCCAATGTCTATGAAATTCCTCTAGTCCTGTAGGACTCTTCTTTCAAATGGCTAGAGTGGTGAATGTTTTTAAAACTTGGAAAACAAACTGCTGTGTGACTTCCTTGGCTCGACCAGATTGGGGTCATATGTAGAGATCTCATATTACTTGTGATCTTGATCTCACACTGAAAACACTTAGTATGTATCTTTTAGTTAAAGAGCCTGTTGTATACCATTTTACTTTGGGACAAAAAAAGAAATAGCTGCCTTATAGAGTTGAAAATAAAAAGGGAACCAATCCAGACTAATTAACTTAAGAAAAACTGCCCTGTACTGCACTGTCTACCTCTGTACTCACTACGAGGCACATTTTTAACTTTTGGGCTTGCCTTCATCTTCGTCTTGCCCTATTCTATGATTACCCTGAAGTTTGATAAAATTTAATGGTGTTCTCGTGTTTCCACAAGATTTTTTTTGAGTTTTGAAATAAATGTTTCTCAAGTTTATTAAGTAGATATGCCAACAGTTTACTCCAATATTTCTCTCTATATTGTAGGTTCCTAGGAAGTTTAACATTTTTTATATTTCATTCTCTTGATTGTTCTTCCTTGGAATGGTTTCCTTGAGAAGCGTTTTTCAAATTTGAAACTATACAGACCATTGATGTTTGTTAAACTGTTTTCCCAAATTACCTTTTTGAAATGCTATATAATCTTATCTTGTATCAACCATGCTACAAGTCACAATCTCAGTCTTTTTCTGTGCCAGTTAATCACTATATTAATGTTTTGTTAATTTAATATACAAAAATGATAAGGTGTAAGTTTCAACATAGCTCTTCAGTCTGTACTGAACAAAGACTTGGGAAAGATCCTGACATCAATCTTGAGTCAGAACATAATTTAAAATGCTCTGACCAATGGTAAGGTAGACACTTGTACACAGAGCCAGTGAGAGGGAAAATTAGTTCAGTCATTCTAAAGAGTAATTTATCAAGATATATAAAATACTATGAAAGTAATTTCTACTCTTTGTCTAGGAATCACTGCTCAATGAATCTAGACTAGTCTGAAGTATATAGAATTATTTATGACATTAAAAATTTGAAAAACCCAGGTATCAAACAGAAAGAGAATTATTCAGTGGGTCATGGTAGACAGACCATAGACTATAAGAAAGTCACTCATAGTGCTCAGAAAGAATATTTTAATGACAAAGTAAATGGGGAAGGAAGAAGAATAATTTAATATTCCAGGTACAATATGATCTCAGTCAAGAAGAAAGAACTCAAAAAAAGAGTCTGGGAAGCAATATTCCAAAATGGCAGTAAGAAGTTGCCACCAAAGGATCTATCATCTCAACAACCCAGAAGTAAAAGAAAAGACCCTGTGATGTAAAAATACAGACATGCTCATAGTGAGTTTGAAGCCAACTTCTTTGAGATCATCTCCCTTCATTAACCTTTATTCACCTCTGTCTTATCCACATGACATAAGCCACTAAAGGAACATGGTTGCTGTCTCTCTCACTTGTAAATTCCATCTCTTTCTCCACTCAGTGTCTAATATAGTCTCTCATATAAAAATTTCATTTATTTATTCATTCAATTATTCAAAACCACACATCACTTTTGGCACATGGTGTCTTGGGTGCTATAATCTGGGGAAACAAACATAAACAAGGTAAATTTTTTCTCTTCAAAGAACTTATGTACAACCTAAAGGGAGTGTTAACAATTTATAGTTCTAGGAGGAAGATGGTAACAAAGAGTAATTTCTTGGGTCAGCCACATCAGTTGAGTTACTAGAATGTCGGCAGATATTTATCTCCTGCTATGTGGTGTCAGAAAGTCTCCCAAGTCCACCATGAGTCCCTATTCATGCAAAAGACTCACCCTTTGTGCTGCTGGAGCAGAGGCACTGCTTCTGGGTACTTCAGCATCCTCCAACTCTATGTTCTCTGCCCATGGTCAAAGTCTTAGTCCTACTTTATTTAAGGATCAATAAATGATATGGTTTGGGAACATTCTGTGAGAAAGAAATAGCGTCAATTTCAAGACAGTGGGAAGACTGGATAAAACAAGAATGCGCTATAATAGCATAGAAGGAGTATCTGGCCAAGACATGGTGAAGGCCTAGAAGAATGAGTGACTCAGCTGAATCAAAAGTTACAGGGATTTGATGAGTGAAAAATTTGGTGAGGTACTGTACAGGTCATGGAAAACCATGGGTCTAAATAAGCCTACAGACTCTCCAGAGAACTACTAAATACTCAGACAAGTGGGGTATATGTGGATTGTGGCAGAAGATGAGGTAACAGAATTTCCAGGGATCGTAAAACTCAAACTCCTATAAGTGAGGCTAGGAGAATGAACTTTGTCCCATGACCCATGGGTCATGAGGAGCCAATGGCGGATTTCATGTGCAATGATCATGTCTGCCATTTCTGGTAACTCTGGAGAAAGGTGAACTGGAGAGAGGAAGCCTAAAGGAATAGTGGGTCACTCAGCAGGCAGGTTAGCTTCGTGCTCATGGTGCCAATAAAGCAAGGGTGAATAAGCATGTATTAGTTGCATGATTTAGCCAGAGTTTTATAAGCAGTGAGATACAGAAAAAGCCACTTTAATATCAGCATATGCAGAAGTTTTGTGTTTTACAGTTTGGTGTTATTTTGGTTTTGACTTACAAATAGTAATAAGAGAGTTGCATTGCCCAAAGCACATAATCGCCTTAATCCATCTAAGGGATACAGGGGGAAAATTCATTAAAATAAATGAGAAATTAAAAGGATTAAGGAAATAGCACTGGAGTTAGGGGAAGGGGCAAGGTCTAAGGAGACAAGAGCCACGGGGGATCCTTTTTGTTAATCGCAACACAAAACTACTGTGTTTTCTGCCCGGAGTGTCTCTCTGACAGTGGTAGGCCATGACACCATAATTTTCCTCAACAAATTGACCCCCAGTGTTATAAACATTTTGTAACAGCAACTTTATAGTTCAGAAAATGGATGACCAAAACAACTCTCTAAATCCCCATTTATTCATTTTTATTCATTTATTTAACAAATATCACTAATCATTATCCTGGACTGAGAAATATGGTAGAGCCTGAGTAGACATGGAAAAAGATAATGTACCTCACCTCAGGAAGCTCACAACCCATTAAAATGCGAAAATACTGAAAAACAAAAACAGATTTCATCATTTAAGTGCATTTTTGTTAGAAAATACTTCCTTCACAACCAACTCCTCAAAAATTTGTCATTCCATAGCTTCTGGATTTTCTGTTGGTCAATAGTCACCTTGCAATAAGTCCAGTGGAAATCTTGAGCTAGTGCCTTTCTTGAAATATCAACAGCATTCAACACTCATTTCCTTTTGAGACTCTCTCTTTCTTAGCTTTTGTAATTCCATCATTTTACTACTTTGCTTCTCTGTCTCACTCTCCCTTGTTAACTCCTCTTCATGTGGGGGTTCTTCAAGTCGCTTTTCATTGTATGCTCTATGTCCCTAGCTAAGCTCATCTACTCTCATGACTGTGTATCTCTGCTCATTTTGAGATTTCCAGACTTGAATGTCTGAATCAGTTCTCTTGTGAACTATGGATTCCTATGGCTCAATTAACTAACACCTGTATTGTGATTCTTTGTGAGTACCTAAACAATAACATGTCCAAAACTTAATTTATAGACTCTCACTTCTTCCCTTCTCAAATATATCTCTCTTCTAGTGCTATTATTCTCATCAGATGGAATACTCTTCTACCCACTTGCTCGGAATAGAACTTTCAGTGTTCTCCCTAAAATTGTCTCCACAGACTGAATCCTCTGTTTTTGCCCATCTTTCTTCATTTCTCATGGCCAAAACCCTAGTTTAGATCACCATTACATCTCACCTCAATTCCCTAGATATCTTCTGAACTTAGCAGTTCCTACTTCCTTCCCAATCATTTATCATACAGTTAATATATTTTTCAAACACACACACACATACACAATCAATCTTGTCATTTCTTGTTTGAATTTTATCACTGATTTTTCTTGCTTTCAGTGTCTAATGTAAATTCAACATGATTTTCAAATTCCACCATGACCCAAGACATGACTAACCAGTTTTGCTTTCTTTATGTTACACTCATATCTCCATGTTCTAAGTGAACAAATCTTTCAGTTCCTAAATATGCTGTGACCTCACATTCCTTGGGAATCTTGTACTTACTTTCTATTTATTGGATTCATCTCTACTGATAAATGTCTGGCACATCACTCTGTAAGAATCGATTTTCTTATTTATTGCCTCTTCCCTTGCACAAAAGTGTAAGCACCATGAAGCACAGATTTTGTTTACTCCTTGTTATTTACCTAGCATTTAAAAGGACACCTGACATACTGTTCACTCAATTAACAAGTACATAATGATTAACTAGCTAATCATAAGACTGCTGATTTAGTTGGTCTTAATTATATCACAGGCTCTTGTGGCACTGACTTCTCTGTAGCATCTATTGCAGTCGTAATTCTCCTTTCAGTCACAATAACAATAGTGGTTATGATTAAACAGGATTTTGAAGGATAAATAAGATTCTCAGTCACTTGACCATTTCTACCTCTCAATTATGTACTAAAAATAAAAACAAAATCAGAGGAATCGGGTAGGAAGGAGTCTCCTTTAGGTTCTTTTGAGCTGCAGAATTCTAGGTCTGGATCATTCATGATTCAAGAAGCAATAGGTACTTAGTGGCTGAAGAATGCCAGAAGACCAAGTAGAGTACTCTCTTAGGAATCAGGGGCTCTCACTGTGGTTTATAAGGTTAGTGTTAACTGTGTGACAACTCCCTTTTGTGCCACAGTAGTTCATTCTGTTGATCTAAATAAAATAATACCTTGCCAAGATGGGAAGAGAGTCCTGGGCTTTATCTACTTTTAGGAACATTTCTGTCTACTGTTCATCTATTCCTTCTGTCCAATATTTAAGCAATTGAAAGTTACAGTTCAGCACTGGACCAAACGTTAAGCTAGAAATGAGAGATTGAAAGATACATGGAATTAATTACTTGAACCCGAAAACTTTACTATCTAGCAAAAGAATCTTACAAGTAAATATTTATTATTCAGTATTTTAAGGACAAGATAGAAATGTGGGAACCACGTTGAGACTAGTGTGATTGGGGAGAGTTTCTAAAGGAAATGAAGACTAAGCCAAAACTTAAAAAAAATTAAGGGATGCTAACCTGGAAACAAGATGGAGGAGGGCATTTTACAGGGGCGGGGGAGGAGAGGAGAGGTGAGAAGAGGCAGAAGAGAATGAGGAAGGAAGCAAGAAGCAGTCTGAGCAGGAAGATGGGTGCAGGACCTCAAAATATCCATTGCTGGTGGAATGTAATGGGTAAAATGAAGACATGGACCTGAGCAAGTAAACTGAGTCCAGGTCACAGCAAGTCTTGGGTGGTGTGGCTTTGGTCCTCTAGATAACTGGAGATGTTGAGCTTTTGGAAAGGAAAGGGAGAGGGATAGGGTAAGGCCAGTGTTTTAGAAACAGCACTCTGGTAGCTACATGATATTACAGATGTGGTGGATAAGATGGAAAATGAAGTGGGCACATACCCGTCCACTCTCCATGCCCTTAGTCTGCATTTCACTGTGTTCTCTATCCACGTAAACAGAGCCATGTAATCTGAGATTTGAGTAGGGACTTTAGAGAACACCGGCAGTCCTGGTTTGAGTCTAGAATCCCTCTGTCAAGCGCTAGCCAAGGGTTCCTATACACTTGCACACAATGCGCTTGTTATTGTACTGCACAGCAGCCCGCTCTCTGGGCATGCAGACCTCGGCAATTGCCCGCGGTTTTATTTCCCCAGGTACCTAGTGTAACACAGCCACTGCCTGACAGATCTAATCACAGGCAGGATCTCTTTCGCAGTCACCCCAGACTAAAAGCTCAGCGTGTTCCCAAGGAAATGACTGAAACATACAAATCAATTGCCCTTTTCTTCTCTTTTTTTTTGACCCCATTTTGAATGCAAGTATGAGGTCTGATAACACTACCAGGAGAGAAGGTAGATTTCATATGTCCAGGGACTCATCAAAAGGAGAAAGACTGCAGAAAGATAGAAGCGCTCAACCTTGTGCCAGCCTCAAAGATTACCAGAGCTGCTCCTGAGAATAGCCAGGAACCCAATCAAGCTCTCAAATGTCAGTGTCAGAGCAGCACAAAACATTCAGCACCCACTCCTTCCTCCTGTCAGGCGGGACTTTTCATTAGTTACCCTCACTCTTGCTGTCCCCTGCCTGTGACTCCGGCTATTAGCCTCTGGGCCTCTGTTTATACTTTTCTCCCACCTGAGTCACCTATACCAATGCCACACAGGTGATTTCAATCCATTTTCCCCGCCCAGCTCAAATGTCTTCTAATCTATGAAATTTTGCTCACATGATCTCTTCAAGAATTTCCACATCACTCCAAATGCACCTTTTGTATGATGATATTCATCTACGTTGGTCCTCAATTATAATTGTTTATGCTCATATCTCATGTTTTCTGCTGGGGTGACAGATTCTTGGGGCAAGGTTAGCCTTTCTATAGTCAAGAGTCTGGGACATGGCAAATACTGGATTTAAGTTTGTTAATTAAATAGGTGAAGTGGAACTGGAACTCATATGAGTGACCTAATTTTGGGCCATTAGGGATAAAATTTAATCATGAGAAGAACTTGAGAAAGACCTATTTGTTTCAGAAAAGGGCTAGTTAGAAAGGGAGCATACCGGGGACTTCCTGTTTTCTTGCTGGTGAAACTAATTGTTATTCCAAGTATGTTGATCCCAAAGGCCTGTCTTCCCTGAGCGCTAAATCAGGTAGTGTTATGCAGAGGCTAGGACAAGCTTGTGCTTCAGAAGCAGATATATCTGTTTGCAATCCTGAACCCTGTGTTAACAGCCATGTGGCCAAGGAAAATATATCCTACTCCATCTGAAAAGCAGGGAGAACAGTTTCTAAGAAAAGGAACATCTTGCAGGGCAGGCGAGTGGAATTCACTGTACAACCCCTTCAGTCTTGCTTAATATCAAATTCTTATTTTTCACACAGAGGTTTATTAAAGAAAGCAGACTAAATCTTCCATTTTTTAAAATTCCCGATTACCTGGAAATGAGCCTATGTTTCCGTGTTTATGCCTGGTGTATAAACTATCTTCTGGCCTCAGCTAAATAGGCGTAGGAAGAATTCTTTGCCAGTTCAGTTCTTACCAAATAGAAAAACGGAAATGGAGTCTTGAAACACTGAGTCTATTGACATTAAGTCGCACAGAGGCAGGTTATACAGAAGGAAGCTGCACCCTGTGACCTGAAGTGACAGTGCTATTGCGTCTCTTTGACCTGTTCCCTACTTACAGCTAGGGTCTTGGTTCCAGCTCTCACTAGCTCTCAGGAGAACAACTGCTTGCGCTGGGTGAATCCCCGCCTTTGTTTTCATCACACCTCCTCCTCAGCTTCTTTGCAACAGCAGCGAATGATGTTATAAAACTCCTCCCTGCTCTGTGTTCCTTTAGTGACTCATTGGCCTATGCAATTCTTTTCAGTCTTCTAGAAAAATGTCTCAAAGGACAGAAGCAAGTAAATGGGTACAGCCCTGAGGCACGGCAGAGACCAAAGGAGCCCGCGTCGCTCTCACGTGTTTGGTGGCGTTGTTTGCGCTCTTTGTGAGTGACCCACGTGTGAGCCTTTCACTAACTCAGAGAAATGACGCAAGTTATATTTTCTCTTGCTTTTCCTTTTGATCACCCCCACTTTGGGTGGCGAAACTATCTGAGGCTGTAGAGCCCATTACAGTCCACCCATAAATACATGGAAAGCGCACTTATTGGATTACTTTGACAGTCTTGGTTTATAACATTGTCTGGCATATTAATAAATAAGACCAATTTTCTTTCTCAATTAATAAGATCTACTTTCATTACTGATTTGGATGATGAAGTACATGTTCGCAGTTGACATATAAATGAACAAAGAGCTTGAAAATCTTAAAGTTCCTATAATTAATCCTCATCATTCAATTCTTAAACATGACTTTATTACAATAAATAATTAGTTTTGTCTTTTCTTAGGACTGTTTGAAATACTTCTAGGAGATAAAAATTATGGTCACTCTCTAATCATTAAGAAGAACATTGAAATTTTTCACTGTATCCAGGATAGCACTCTTCATAATGTCATGATTTTTCCCCCTCTTTCATGAGAAAGAGTTGTGTAGACTTTTATTAGAAAACCATGATTTGATTATTTCTTGATTAAACGATCATACATTTTGAGGTGTAAAATAAGTTTTCAGGGTCACATCTTGTTTCATTTCAGCTTTGTATTGAAAGGTGAATATTCATACCAGTATTTATTAAATATGGTTTATGAGTTTTCTACCTCATTGAGTATACTGAAATTTAGGTGATGTACTTTTGGGGGGTGATACATTTTCAGAGGATAATACAGAGGTGACTGACATATTCAAGAGTACACAGTGGCCTTCATGTAAGCATTTTTCACATCTGAACATATGAATTATATTACATGTTTGTACATATATTTTACACACACAAATTTTAAACTTGCATATCATTTTGAAAATGTTTTCATTATTATCATTCCTTTGCAAATAAAAATTTTAGTGCAAATATTTTAATTTAAAATACTGAAGGAAAGACAACTAAAATGACCATCTAGTGAGAACTAGGATTTTATAAAGTTAGACACTGAAGGATCAAATTAACTTCAATCTGTATCCCCTTGTTCAAGAATATATTTCTGAGCACAATAAGGCAGAATGTGATAACGGCATTCAGTAATGCATGCTTTTTCAGCATGGCTGCCTCCTTTTGACCTCAACTACATTTGGTGGTATCTCAATTACCTTCCTTTTGTCTGCATTTCACCTCTCAATTTGATCTTCACATTGAACTCAAAAGAAATATTAAGCATATTTTGTTGTTTATATATTTATTTTAACATCTTACTCATCTCATCAAAACTGTGCTTCTGGGTTCAAAAGGGACAGTAATTATCCTAAAATATTTTCAGGAATGAAAGAAAACAATTATGCCATATCTACGTGTTTATAAATTTGTGGCTCAAATCTTACACAACATATTTGATAGATTAGGTACTTTGGAAGCAAAAGATCATACAAATGTAAGGCTCATATTTTAAGAAACATTTATGCACAGATTTCTAAAGCTAGCTTCTGAAAGAAGTTGTTGGTCTACTTGTTGTGGTTAGTTAGTGCTACATTGTTCCTCTGAAGTACATAATGAGGAATCTTGGGGGCAAAGACATGAATTCCATGGTAGCCAGTGATTTTAGGTTATTTCTGAATTTGTTCACTTTGCAGATGTTTAGTTCTTTTAAATTTATGCTTAAAACTTCCTGGTTTTAGCTACTGATTAATGTTCTCAGATTCAAGATCATTACACTTAAAATAAGAAGTCTCCAAATACACACATACACACACAGAAGTTTCTGTACTTTTTCATTATCAGGGAAATCACTGGTAGGAAATAAACATATTTTGTTCTATAAACCATGTTTTAATAAAACCTCTGATCAAATGCAACATGTAGGACCAAGTACTTCCTTATTGTTGTATTTGTGTGGCATCAAAGAGTCTTAGCCTTTGTACCCAAGACTGACTTATTTCTTGACAGGAGTGTCAGTGTTGTCCACAACTTTGGCATCAACCGGGCCTCATCAAAAGATGTAGGGAATAAAAACTTAAGACAGTTCTTCTATAACATTTATATTCCTAAAATGGTAGATAATTGGCCCATGATGTATCCTGACCTTTCATATACCCTTGTTAATATGTGTCCTGCATTCTGAGAAAGACTCAGTGTGGCTTACAAAGACCTGGGTCTGCTCCTTTTTATTTCCTGCTTTACTGTTTTGCTTCTCACCTTGCTTCCTGTCTGAGAGTTTTGTCATTGTAATGGAGCGTGTAGGGTGAGGGTCCAAGAACATTAACTGCAGGTTCAGACTGCCTGGGTTACGAATCTGAGGTTAAGTTCTTGGACAGACTGCATGACATCTCTGAGCCCTGGTTTCTTCAGTTATAGAGTGAAGGTAGTAATTATATATCTCATGGGGGTCATTGTGAGGTTAGTACATATTAGATGCTTAGAGCATTGCCTGGCTCTTTAAAAGACTACATAAGTGTTGTCTACTAATTCCTCTCATGAGATAAATGTATTTCTCCTCCAAACCATTTTCGTTGGCTGTGACCTTTTTGGGATTAACACTGGAAAAATAGCCCCAGAGAAAGGGTTTTCCTTATCTCTACCCTCATCTTCCAGGCCAACTGGACCAGAAGTCCAATGCATATGCGTATATATATGTCAGTGTTTATTGCATTACTTTAAGTAGAACTATCAGTTTACACATTTCTCCTAGAAGATTAGGGGCAATGCAGTATTATGCTGAACTTGGTTAACTTTTGTGTTTTGAGTGTATCCCACAGATGTACATGTTCCACAAATTCATTATCGTGACTTAGAAAAAGAAGAAAAGACACAGGGAAATATGATATTCTTTCTGATAATGCTAGATCCAAGAGAGATTTTGTAGCTATCTTTTGGGGGAGGTTTGTTTTGGCACAAAACAAGATCCTTTTAAAGCTCACTCTCTCGCCCCCTTTATCTACAGACCTTAGCCACACTGAATTAACCTGTATCTGTCCAGTGTCTCTTGGAGGACAGCACGCCTTTGCCTATGACCTTCTATGATCTTGGCTGTTTCTCCTGGTCTTGGTCTGTCACATTCCATTAGACAGTGTCCTCCTCCTCAAGGCAGTAGCAGTTTCTCTGAAGTCTAAAGACTCTTGCTACAGAAGAATTGCTGGCTTTTCTTTACCCTGAGGTGGTTCTTTTGTCAGTGCTTTGGACCTACAAGTAGAAAGCAGAGGTTTCTACCGAACCAAATAAATTGCTCTGTAGCCCACTTGGGATTACAAACAGAATATGGCACTGTAAGACACATCCCACAAATGTTGAGTTCTTGGGGAAAATGTGATAGACACTGAGATTCTTCCAGAGCAATATTGATCTCTTATTTATCTAAAAATATTCCACAGTAATAGGCACCTCACCTCTTTAAAATTCCGCTCCTTGCAAGCTCTGGGGCTCTTTGGTTGGAAGGTCAAGGCAAGGAGACTTATAGCTTCTTCAGAGGCAACAAATAGACATGATGGGCATATGCAATTTCTGAGGGTCTGCTTCGTGGTCCTCACACAGGACAGAGGTGTGAAAGGCAATTCTCATAATAGATAGTTCCTCTTCCTGTCTCACAGAAATCAAGGAGTCTCAGATATTGTACACCAGTTCTTATTTTTTAATAAGGAAATCAGTGGTGTCAAAATCTAAGCTTTGGTCATTTTGTTTCGTGTTTCATCAGTGAGGAACTTGAGGTCTAAATATTTCCCTTTTTATCCTGGAGAAATTAGGAGAAGATGAGTATGTTGGTAGGGATGTGATTGGCAATTCCGATAACCTCCAACCTACCTGCCACCTTGCATACATTCTGCTTTATACAACCTAGCCTCTTTCTCTGTATTTGCAAGGAGGAGAAGCAAAGGAATTGCTGGAGGGTAGAACAGCCAGAGAAGCGGGACAGACAGCAGGTATTCTGTCTGCACAAGCCTGGCTTTGGACTGTCCTGAGAAGAAATTACCTCTTCCTCTTTGGCTCAGGAAGTTCTCTGCTTTCCTGAGCATGGGGAATATTTGGAAACATTCCCTTGGCCTATCCCTTAGAAAGGATAATTAAAGAGTTTTTTCCTTTTCCCAAAATAGAAGAGAAAATGGATGTCTCAGAGATGATCTAACAGCTTTTGCAAGTTTTATGAGGTTATGTGACAGCTCCTGTTCTCAGGACTAGAAGTCTTGAACGACCATGCTCTTTGCTTTCAGTGTAGTCTCTGTCAGGTGTCCTTGGAACAGATATCAGAGCTCAATAGATGAAGACATTTCCATAGAAGAGCTAACTGCTGTCCCTGGGTTACACAACCCTTGTAACTACAGAGATCTCTTAAATGTTAAACTTGATGTGTTACCTGATCAGGGTTGATGCTCTACCTGTTCTAATACAGAAGTTTCAAACCCAGTGAGTCCATTCACCAATAAAAAAAAAAGCACCTAGCCCAGAGCTAGGGCATCACAAGAGAGCAGAATATGTTAGGGAAGTGCGATGAATTTGTACTTTCTCCCCTGTTAAAA
Source organism: Dinomys branickii (assembly GCA_004027595.1). NCBI lineage: Eukaryota > Metazoa > Chordata > Mammalia > Rodentia > Dinomyidae > Dinomys > Dinomys branickii. Next base: position 35,030 of record PVLD010019900.1, read on the forward strand.
TTCTGTGGCTTGAGTATAAAAGACAATCAAAGTTACTTCACAGTCTTTTCAATGTTCTAAGAGGTGTTCCTATCTCAGGACTAGTTGGATAATGTACTGATTGAACTATTGCATTCTTTTTTTTTTTTTTTTTTTT
>PVLD010019901.1:0-35165 GCA_004027595.1 Dinomys branickii
AAGCGCATCTCCTCGGTGTGCAGGACGCTCGGGTCTTGCTTACACATTTTCACGAAGGCCCGAAGCTCGTTTACTTTGCGGGGATCCATGATCGGCAGACCGCGGGCAGCTGCTGAAGAGACTGCGGCCCGATTCCAAGCGCGGGCGCTGGCTCGGCGAGACGTGCACAAGGGGGCGGTTGCCGCGAGGCAGAACTGACTAGAACCTCAAATTATAAAATTTTAAGTTGAATTTTGTAATTGGAAAATAGAATTAATCTATTGTGTAATGAATTTATAATATGTTCTTCCCAGAAAAAAAAATGTTTTAGGCAGTTTAAATACATGTTATGTATCTCTCTTCTTTTCTAAAACTGCATGATAATATTAAAAACTAAAAAAACTCATGAATTTAAAGTAATTAAATGAAAAGCTGTAAGCAAATGATAAATTTCAACCAAAATCTAGAGGAGAATGGGAGGGATCGTGGTAAGAGCCACATACGCGACAGACACTGCATCATAGTACATTCACACAGGGGATACCGCCACCAAGTGTGCTGAGGCCTGTGGTTTTCAGAGGCTGAGCTTGTATCCGGACTATTCATATAGATAGGTAAGCTGGAATGCAAGCAATTATTCACCCTCAAACAGGAGGTTAGATCCTGTTCTTATGTACTAGACAGCACTACTACAGTTTTGTCATTTGAATCATACAACCGATAAGATAATTATAAGATATCTTAATCTTCAATAATCTTTATAAATCTTAAAATTGTCAGTCTTGAGAAATGAAGATACATGCGGGGTGGGTCAGTGACTAAGGAAATATACAGGCAACAGAAGAGAACTTCATATAAATTCTACATAGTACTAATTAAAGAAAATACTGTATCCATATAATTTATTAATATCTTCTGAAAAGTTTTAGAGGTCTCTGTAAGATTAGAACAGGACACCAAGGAAAGGCACCATGAGAATAAAAAATAATCTCTTAGATTATTATATAACTGCCCTCTTAGATTATTATGCTTTCTTAGAGTATTACTACATAATAATCTCTTAGATTAAAACATAATTGTTTAAATAAAAAGTTCAATGGAAAAGTTGGAAGATAAACTCTCCAGGTGATAGAAAGAAAATAATATAAGAGAAAATGGACAAAGCAAAAAGTAAAATAGTTATGATAATAGGTGACTTAGTTAAAGTCCAGTGTTTTAAATGAAAGAAATTGGAGAAGAGGGAGAAATGAGAAAATTCGATGGTGCTGATGAGCAGGAGTCTCAGTTCTTATTCCTACTGTGCGCAACCAGTGAAAAAGTGCTAACGCAAAGGTCAGAGGGAAGGAAGGTCCTAAGATAGTCTCAGAGAGGAAAACTAACACAAGATTACCCACAGAGGCAGTAGAATTTAAAAAAATCAGTCTTAGGAACAAGAAAGCAGTATTCTGAGTAAATTTTTTTCCACTGTACAATTCTATACACAGCCAATTGTGAGGCGTTAATGAACACTTCAGATATACAGTTACTGAAATGACTCCTGGGAATTTTCTTAATCCACCTTAGAGATTCTTTTTTAAAATTAAATGGTGCAGCTTGGGGAGGACCTTGCCTGTTTCTCACTTTTTCATTTTTCATCATGCTTAATATTAATAGGTTTGATTAAACTCATTTGGAAACTTCCTCCAAAATAAAGGACTAAATCACAAAAGAGGAAGACTCAGATCATCCTGAAAATAGAGCTTTACACAGCAGCTAACATGGACTGGAGTGGGAAATTGATACTTAGCCAATTAGCCTACATACGTTATGTCTCTTTTTATGTGTTTTGTTTTTCTTCCTTGTTCTTTTTTCTTTCCTGTTCTTTTTCTTTGCCACTTATGTTACCTGCTGACTGTCTTTTTGTCTGTCAGCTCTCCAGATTTCTTCTTGGAAAGCCTGATCTTTGACCAGAAACATTTGAAGATGTGACCATTACTTTTACTTTGGAGGAGAGGAAATTCCTGGATTCTTCCCAAAAATATCTCTACTGGAAGGTCACGTATGAGAACTAATTTCCTGTCAGTAGGTAAAGTTATCCCAGCTCACAGCAAATATATTTAGTTTTTTCTAGAAGCAGTTTTGTTGAATATTTCAGTTCCTTATCTGATGCTTGTATTTTTTTTTTTTTTTTGGCGGTACTGGGGATCGAACTCAGGACCCTGCGCTTGCTAGGCAGGCGCTTATTCCACTGAGCTATATCCCCAGCCCAGATGCTTGTATTGAGGTGGTAGAATAAATGTTTTTTTAAAATGTGTTATAGGGCTGGGGATATAGCTCAGTGGAATAAGCGCTTGCCTAGCAAGTGCAGGGTCCTGAGTTCGATCCCCAGTACCGAAAAAAAAGGAAAAAAAATGTGTTATAAATCAGATTGCTTGGGTTTTTTTTTTTTTTTTTTGGTACTGGGAATTGAACTCATGACGTCAGGCTTGCCAGGCAAGTGCTTAGGCTGCTGAGCTACATCCCTCATAAAGGATGAAAAGTATTTCAGAGTTTGAAGTTTTTTTGAGTTTGCAATAATTTACTACTTGAGTATCCCTAATCTGAAATGTTGCAAAATCTGAAATTTTTTTAGCATGTCAACATTCAAAAAGTTTTGAATTTCAGTACAGTTCAGATTTCAAAGTGTTGAATCAGGGATGTTCGACCAGAAAAAAGTAAAGTGACATATTTCCCAGGGCATGTGGACTTAAGTAATTACTAGATACTTATGATTATTTCTAGTTATCTTCTGAGTTTACCCTGAAAGCCTGGATCTCCATACATGGCCAATTTTGTATGGTCCTAAATTTGTTCTTTCTTCTTACTTTGTTCTCTAACAAATTGCTTCAAATTTAATGTCTTAGAACAAATGATATTATTTTTTATGATTCCTATTGGCTGCTTAGATCTTCTATCACAGAGGGACTTGGTTGGGGCTCGATGTTAAGATGAATTAGTTGCTGACCAGTTGGCTCAATATCAGTGGGGATGATAGGGAAACACTGACTCTGTGTCCCTCTTCAAACAAGCTATCCCAGGTTCATTTACATGATGGCGACCACAGGATTCTCAAAAGCAGCAAGAGAGCCGGGCGTGGGGGCACAAGCCTGTAACCCCAGCACGCGGGAGGCTGGGGCAGGACGACTGTTGTGAGTCTGAGACCAGCCTGGGCTACAAAGTGAGCTCCAGGCCAGCCTGAACTGCATAGTGAGACCCTGTCTCACAAAGACAAAAAACCCGAAAAAAGCAACAAGAGAGAAGACAGGCACTTTTCATGTTTCTGCTGTGATACTTCTGGTATCATCCCAGTGACAAAATTGGATAGCCAGACCTTGAGACAGAGTAGAAACAGAACCCCCTAAAATAGTTAATGAAGCCATATTACCTCTTCTGCATCTTCACACTATTCTAGAGCAGAAAAATAGAAACAGCATATTTTATTTATTATAACAATGCCCAAAATAAAGTGATATATTTAAATTTCAGTGTTTTAGGTTATTTCAATGAAGGAATTCACCTTCCTGTGTTATTTCTTATTGATAACTAGATGCTCAAGATATGTTTGTGGAGGGAGCTGGGGTTATAGCTCAGTGGCACAGCGCCTTCCTGGCAAGTGCAGGGTCCTGAGTTCAATTCCTGGTACCAAAAAATTTTTTAAAAAATGTCTGTGGAATGAATTAATGAGTGGATAAATGAACACATGCATCAATTAACACCAATTAACAAAATAAATTTAGGGCCAATGGAGAAGCTAAAGTCTTGACCCTTCATTTCTACTGCATTTTATACATGTATTCCTGTCATCCTAGAGGTCATTGATATAGATGTTTGGAAATTTTTAAGCACAAACTTTATACCATCACTGAAGTGTCTGTTTATTTTTCTAGGAAACCTAAATGAAAACTGCAAACCACAAGAAGAAATACTCAAATACTAAGACTATGAAAATTTTCCTTGCTGGCAAGGCCGGAGGAATGCTGGCATTCAGATACAAGAGAATCAGAACTATGAGGAAAGCATTCAAGAGGGATATTCCAAAGGCCCTTCCCAGTGTCAAGAGTTAATTTTCTCCACACAAGCACCAGACAATGAGAACTATGAACTGACTTTTGAAGGCTAAAACTCAAGTATGTAGACCTTGGCAGTCCTTAAATGCAAAACATAATCAGGGCCATGTTAGAAAAGTCTTTATCAGTGATTCCCATGGTTTTCAAGGGGACCAATACCATTCTGGTACACGCAAGAAAAATATTCCCATGGCGAAAAAGAAGCAGCTCATAGTCCAGCACTCTTACACCCCAGTGGAAGAAGTCCTCAGAGGACCTTGGGGAGATATGCCAAGTAACCTGCCGAGAGGCTCTGTGCACGAAACATACTGTGGATATAATAAATATGAAGTTTATTTTTAGAATTCACAGCATGTTCTGCAGGAGAGAAATCATCTTGGAGGAAAGATCTATCAACATTTGGTCAGCACAACATGCTTTTTGGAGAGATCAGGTTCATGTAAACGCCCCAGAGTCCACACAAGGAAGAAGCTGTGTGAATGTGATGAAGTCGGCAGTAACTTTAGTCAAAACTCAGGAGCTCACTTCCTTCAGAGGGTCTGTGCAGAGGAAATACCATCTATCGGTAATGCATGTGGTCAGAGCTTCAGTCAGATCTCTTCACAGTCATCAAAGAGCCCATAAAATGAACCTCTATGAATTAGAGCGTGGTAAAGACCTCGGAAGAAAATCATTACATCACATTCAGAGGAGACTTCACGTGGGAGAGAAGCCTTTCCAGTGTGATCAGTGCCGTAACTGTTTTAGGCAGAGTTCAGTACTTCCTGCTGAGAGCCCGCACGAGGGCAGAACTGTGTAAGCGTGATGAGTGTGCCAAGGGCGTCAGGCCGAGCTCAGATCTTCGAATCCATCAGTTAGTACACAGAGGTCAGCAGCCCTACAAATGTGAGGACTGTGGTAAGTGCTTTACCGGTGCTCAAATCTTCAAATTCCTCACAGTGCGCACAGGAGAGAAGCCTTGTAAATGTCACGACTCTGGAAAGGACTTTGGTTATAGCTCAGACCTTTGAAATCACCGGAGGGTCCACAGAGGGGAGAAACCCTGCCCTTGTCATGAATGTGGGAAGAGCTTCAGCAAGGCTTCAGAGCTACACACGCATTAGAGAGTACATGCTGGAGAGAAACTGTGAATGTGAGGAGTGTGGAAAGGGATTGAGCCGGCGAGCGCCTCCTCTCATCAGAGCGTGCAAAAGGGAGAAAACCCCCGGAAGTGTGGTGACTGGAAGAGGCTGCAGTCACAGCTCTGATCTTGTCCTTCAGAGGGCCCATGCAGAAGAGAAGCCTTGTCAGTGTGTAAGGTGTGGTAAGGGTTTCAGTCATACACCGCTGTTCAGATTCATCAGAGAGCCCCCATGGGAGAAAAAGTGTATACATTCCATGACTATTATAAGGGATTTGATCAGAATTCATATCATCACAATGATGATGGCAGAGAAACCTTCAAATCATGCTCATTTAATTAATATTTTAAACAAATCTGAACCTTTAAACTCAATAAGTGTTGCTGGAAAAGAAAGCTTATGAAAACCACAAGTAATCCCAAGCAACAGTTAAAGTTTCTCTTCTTCAAGAGGAGATCACTAAGAGGATTAACATATATTTAAAGTTAAAGTATATTTTATGTACTATATTATGCATAGTCAAAATATATAAAATGTTTGAAGAGAAAACTCTTCTGCATCATTGTTGTCTTTCTTTCCCAGTGTTTTTTTTTTTTTTTTTGTCCTTTTGAGACAGTTTCACTGTACAGTTCAGGCTGGCTTTGAGCTCATTTTGTAGCGTGGGCTGGTCTCACACTCACGACAATCCTCCTGTCTCAGCCTCCCCAGTGCTGGGATTACAGGTGTGCACCACCATGCTTTATGCGGTGTACTTCAATGTACCAGGAAATGATACAAAGCCTAACTTTGTATTTTTGCTAACTTCAAAACGTTTACATCTTGGTTTGAATGGAATCTGGCTAGCTGTCTTTTTTGTTTTTATTTGGTTTGGGTCTCACTATGCAGTTCGGGCTGGCCTTGAACTCACCATGTAGCTGAGGCTGGCCTTGAATTCACGTAGATCCTCCTGCATCAGGCTCCCAAGTGCTGGTATTACAGGGCTGTGCCACTATACCCAGCTGGTTACCTATCTTTGAAACAGCATCTTTTAACTTCCCTGTAGTTTTAGTTACTTGTCAGTGAGACAAAATACTCAACAGTTACAACTTAAGTTAATTTTGATTCACGTTTTAGAATTTTCAGTCCCTGTGTGGTCAGTGTCATGGTGGAAGGGCCTGGACAGAGGAAGGCAGCACACCTATAGAGGCCAAGGAGTGGAGAGTGGACGGAGGGGCCGGGGAGGGAGATCCACCGTCCCATGTCATGCCCCAGTGACCAGCATCTTCTGACCAGAAAGATCAGCAAAAATCAGTTAAAACATCCTCATAATGCAATTACCTTCTGCGGGGTGGGTACTGGGAATCAAACTCAGGACTTTATGCTTCCTGGGCAGGTGCTGTGCCCCTGAGCTTTATCCCTGGCCCCTCAGTCATCTTCCAAGCAGGCTTTGGGGGCCATTTTGGATCCAGACCATGACATCTATGAAGTTCCTAATACACCATAGAAAAGATGGAACACAAAATTTTAAGCTGGTAAATATTACTCAGATATGGAAGAATTAACCATGAGACTGGTAAAATTAAGTAGCTTATGCTGCAAAAGCCATTATTAAAAGATGGAAAATCATTGGACCTATACCTAAGAGCATATTAAAGACTATTTCTGTCAATAAGTGAACTCTGGAACCATTCTGTTGCAGAGCTTTGGCATTTTGAGGTAATTGTGATGCCCTCTTATCCCATCTCCTTAGTTTCCCACATTTATTCATAGGCTCAGACACCACAACAAGAAGTAAATTTAGATTATTCAAGAAGAATATGGACTGCAGTTTGCAGTGAAAACCACAAACCAAAATAATCTAGACCTAAGCAGTAGATTTTAATCTCAACAGAACAGGATAGTAATAGAGAAATAGTTCTTAGGAACAAAATTAAACTCAATTGAGTGCAACGATAAACCCTCAGGCTAATTATGTAAGAAGAAAATTGTCCATTATAAAAATGCAGCAGAGTTAATATGTATATCCACAGCTCCCAACTATGGATATACAAATACATCTAGATATTACTTCCCAAGAGAAAAATAATAGTTAAGTGGACCTGTTTAGAGAAGTAAGAGGGAACTAATACAGCACCAAAGCAAAGAACATCCCTGTGAAGATGCAGATACAGCCCTGAAAATTAGCTCTGAGGCTCTAGAGGAGATTTTTAAAAATCAGTGTTCCCAGTAGTATAACAGAAACTTACTAAAGTAGAAATGGCTAAGTAAAGCTTCTAAAAGAGGTACAGAAATAAGGAGGACTTAAGGGAAATTGAAAATGCTGTGTCAGGGCCGGGGATTTAGCTCAGCTGCACAGCGCCTGCCTGGAAAATGTGAGGTCAAGAGTTCGATTCCCAGTACCAAAAAATAAAAATAAAACGCTGTGTCAAAGAAGCAGTGAGCAGAATTGTGGATAAATGAGCTGATTTTAATAGAGACAAAGAGGAAGACACGGAGCTAAGCCAGGAAGTCCAAACCCTAAGGTTAAGGAGGGAACAGCCGGATGATGAACGCCCTTGGCTGCCTGTGTTACCAGGTACCGTCCCTGGGAGGACGAGCTACTCAGGAGATGAGGCTGGAAGATGGAAAGTTCAAGGACAGCCTGAGCACCACAGAGGGGCCGTGTCTCAAAAAATTATGCGTGTAGTGTGTATCGATGAATGTTTAGGAGAAAACTGAAAATGTGAGGCTGGTGGGAAGTTTGCAGTTTTAGATAGGTTGGGCAAAGATGGCCGCATAAGATAATACGTCAGGAAAGACTTAAGCCACGGAGCTATGCAGGGAAAAATAATTTAATTCAGAGAGTTCGGCAAGTGCACAGGCTCTGAGACTAGCGAGGAATGTATCCAGAAGGTACCAGCCAAGTAAGTGAGAAGGAAACTAGGAAATGGGCCTGAAGGCCCGATAAGTCATTGTAAAGACCTTTGATACTTTCCTGAAGTAAAGTAAGCCATTGGAAAGTTTTATGTGACATGATCTAACTTAAATTTTAGTCCCACTCTAAATGTTGTGTTAAGATTTGACTGACAGTAGAGACAAAGCAGGGAGGGAGTCTAGTTCAGAAATACTGCAGTAGTCCCTAAGAAAGTATTAACAAGATATCAGTAGTAGAAGTAAGGAAAATGATCAAATTCTAATATATTGAGTATGATGAATGTATGGGAAGTGTTTCTTCTTGCTGTTGTTGTCTTTTTGAGACAAGGTCTTGCTATGCAGTTCAGGCTAGTCTTGAACTCACTTTGGAGCCCAGGCTGGCCTTGAACTTGCAGTGATCCTCCTGCCTCAGCCTCCCGAGTGCTGGGATTACAGGTGTGTACCATGATGCCCCACCCAGAAGTGGTTTTAAGGCTGAATTATAGGTAGTGTTTTAATACTTAAAAGGGAAGTCAACATACTTTACAGATGCAGAAATATGCTTGTGAAAGCTTATGTTTGAGCACATAGTGTTTTAGGGACAGTGAAATGTTTTTTGATTAATATTTTGATGTTGGGGTTTTAGCTACTCTGGAAAGACTAGGATATTTTCATTTAGATTTATCATCTAGATAAAGCTCAGATTTTGCCATGGGAATAGTCACACCAATTCTTGGGGAGTCAGGTTGGTTGTCCAGAGAGTGTGGTTCTAACCTTAGTGGAGGATCAGGGGAGATAAGACAGATGTTTCAAGCAAGGTGAGCAGTTTCAGCAGTAAATACAGCCCAGGGATTAGCAGCTAGATCTTCTGAGTTCAGATGAGTTTTTATGAAGACAGCATATTTCTACATAATGTCAACAAACTTACAATCATGAGGTCAGTGTGGATTGGAAATAATATACATTGTCATCTGAAATTATGGTAGGAAAAGTATGAGTCAGGTAAATCCTGCTAGAAATGCCTGTCAAGTTGATTGATCAAATTGTACTATTTACTGAATACTGTACTAGGCTATGCAGAGGCTGAAAAACTACACAGTCCAATCCAAAAGGTGATATACTATGGTGTGCTGTTTATTTTATGAGGCCCTAGAATTTAGAAAACATCACAGTGGCTAGGAGAATTTAGGTGGGCACTAAGGTCAGTTGTCATGTGGTAGTGTGTGCCTGTAATCCCAGGACTCTAGGAGGCTGAGGCAGGAGGATTGCAACTTAAGTTTAACCCAAGTTAACCCAATCAATTTAATGGGTTAGCAAAAAGCAAAAGATTTAAATGGGGGTTGGGGCAGTGATGTAGCTCAGTGTGAAGGTCCTGGGTTCAATTCCCATTAGCAATACATTCATTCTTTCATTCATTTGTCACATGAATTAGAATGTTAACACCCTTGAAAATAGTTTCCCTGAACACCATGGTATCTGAAAGTCTGGAGAACTCACTAGGACAGATCCAGGATATCTTGTTGCTGGTATGGGACTGGCATCATCATTTGACCTTTTTGGTTTAAGTAGCCTTTGCTGCAAAAGAAAGACATTGAAAAGAGTCCTAAGACACCCTAGAATAAACATTTATCTCTGGAATAGTTCATGCCATGTGATAAAGTGCTGTGTTATCACAGTGCACCAGGCAGCTCAGGCTGGCCTTGAGCTTACTTTGTAGCCCAGGCTGGTCTTGAACTAGCAACTATCCTCCTGCCTCAGCCTCTGGAGTGCTGGGGTTACAGGTGTGTCCCATCATGCCCAGCCTGAACATTTTAAGGTCTTTTTAAAATATTTTTGAATTGTTTTGCCTCAGCATATAGGGTTCATTCTGGCAGATTCGTACAAGCACATAACATATTTTAATCATTTCCCTTCCTCCATCCTCCTCATCCCGTATTCACGCCTTGGTTTTACATTTGGTGGGTGTTTCAGTGTGTGCAATGCATTTGGATCATATTTCATAGTCGCTTAGAGAGAGGTCCCAAGAAGTCTACACTGTAGGGGGAAATCACACAGGTCAGAAAGGGCCATGATTTGTCAGACACCAAAGGGAGGAGGGTCAGGTCCTGGTCCCATGGAGAATTTCACTAAGGCACCAAATGCTAGAGGTTGCCCTACGTTTACAATAGATACCAAACAGGAGCCCACAAAGAGGGCTACTCGGTTTCCTTGGGAAATTCTGTGCATTTCATTGTACACACAGACCTGGCAAATTCACACAACTCGAACCTAGTAGCTGGGGCCCTTTTTGGGCAGGCGGTGGGATGAGCAGTTTGCAGGCTCCTTGAAGCTCCAGTTTCTGCTCAGGCCCCCAAAGGCTGCGTTGGTGTGTGAGTCCATCAGGGCATTCCCTTGGGTTTTGTTCCTGCCAGTTGCAGTTTTCAGCTATGCACCTGCTATTGGGATTATGGGATGTCATAGGCCTAGCAGAGGTTTAGGCTGGATTTTCCCCTTGTTTATTCATGGGCTAAAGCTATGAACTTTAGATGCATACGCCATATATCTCCCAGTGTCAGATTTTGGACCTTCCTTTACCTCCCTCTACAGACACAGCCAAGAGCTTTGGGCTGAGCTGATTCCTCTCAGGAGATCAGTGGTTTGGGATTCATCTAATCTCGGTAGGGTTGGTTTAGGTATGTACTATCCTAGAGAAGCGGATTTCCTCACACCCCAAAAGGACCCTTGTTCACAAACTAGATACTTGATGGTAGTGAAAGCTGTCATGATAATTTTCTACAGTGTTAGAATTACATGAAGCTGAACATGGTAGCATGTGCTGTAACCCTAGTACTTGGCAGGTTGAAGCAGGAGGATAATGAGTTCCAGGCCAGCCTAGACTATGTAGTGAGTTCAAGGCTATAGAGTGAGACCCTGTCTCAAACAATCACATGAATCCAGTCAACCACAAGTGACTGACACAGATGCAAAGTGAACATCATCCATGCCAAAAGCACCAGGTTGTGGACAGCTCTTTTTCACCCTAGAATCCAACTCCTTTTAAAGAATTGTCCCCTTCTATTTCTTGTAATTCTGTACTTTAAATGTGAGGATGTAAAAATAACTCGTGGCTGGCCAGTCATAGTGTGAAAGGTTTGATTGTATTACCCAAGTATAATGAACTCAGAGTCCTTCCCTGGGCTTGTTACATGGAATTTTAAAGGATGCACAAATGAGGCTGAGGTCTGTGGCATCATACTGTGGCCTCGAGGTGTTGGAGCACGAAGGAGAACTTAAGTTCCACAAACATTGCAGTTAGGGCCAAGGCTTGAAGTCGTGTTAGCTGCTTTCTTTGTGCGGGACTCAGCTGCAGGTCCTATGGCACAAGCTCAAGTGGTACCAGGGCTTTTGGCACCAATACTGTGGTCCAAAGTCTGTGGACTGTGGAGTTGTTCTCTAGGGCCTCCTGGACATGTGCAGATAACTTGGCTTTATGGAGTTGGTATCCACTCTGAACGTCCGGGCCATGGCATAACTTTCCCTTGGTCCCGTGGGTTAAGCACACGTGTTACCGGGGTTTGTGGCTTTGTTATTTATGGGCCTAGAGCTGCAGTGGTGGGAACGTACCTTATTCATGCTGAGAAAGTTCTGATGGGGACAAGGTGTGTGTTTGTAGTTACCATCGTGGAGCTGAAAAGCATATGGGCACTTCCTCTGATCCCCAGGGACAAGCCTGAATGAAGCTTCAGGGTTTTAGGACCCGAAGCTGCAGTCCCAAAGCTGTGGTCTGGAAAGGAAAGCTTCCCTAGTTCTTACTGGGTGAGCTCAGGTGTCAGTGAGGACCGAGGGTACTGGGAGCAGCAGTGCTGAAACTGTGGAGCCTTTCCAGCTTCCAGTGGATGCATGTGGGCAGAGCTAGTACAACAGGAATTACAGTCCCGACTTTGGGCTTGAGAGGAGACCTTCCCTAGTACCAGCAAGGCAATGGCTGCTGCTGGTCCTGCAGCTGCGGGATGCTGAAAGGGTTGCTTACCTTGTGAGGTCAGACAAGCCCAAAGGTTCTGAGGCTGGAACTGAAGACGAATTGAGTTTTACCTGTGTTTAAGGGTATGAGATCTGAGAGGCTGAGTAAATCCAAAGTGAAGTTCCTCCTTTGGAACAGTCATTTTTAGACCAGCCAGCTCCCCAAACTGGATTTAAAGCTTGTAAGCACTACAGACTCCTGCTGTTAGGACTGCCAGTCTGCTGCTGTGGTTTGGTTTGCTGGTACTTTCCTGCTTCATTTATGCTGGCTGTGCTCCCTTCTCCCAGTTGGGGAGCTAGAGTTAATACTGCGAACTGCTTTATTACTTTCTTTAGATTATCTTTCAAACATTCCAAGTTGTAGGTTTCCTGTCACTTCTTTGTCAGTTTGCAGAATTCTTCACTCACTTTCCTCAAAATAAGTTTTTCACTGCTTCCCCTTGTGGCAGAGGAGTGTGCTGGCATCTCTGTTCAGACGTCTTGGCTGCCTCATTGAGTCTGGTGCTTCCTTGACCACCCACGCCTGTTCTTTGTTTGGTCAGACTAAACTCAATAGGTGCTCTTCCCTTTAACAGGCTGAATGCCTGGTCTCTTCGTAAATTCTCATTAGACTGTGCATTGTATCCTATCCTCTGGAGTATATGAATTCATGTTGTTTCTGAATCCTTAACGCTGTTCCTTCCCCTGTATTAATTTTTTAAAGGCTCTCAGTGCATGTTAAATTTGCCCTCGTGAAAGGTAATTTACATTCTTCCCAGTTGTGTATGACTTATATTTATTGTCACTCTAATTTATTTCTCCTTTGTTTTCTATCTGCCCAGAATGTGAATTTGTTTTTATTAATTGACATAGAACATTTTCCTGATGATTTGTTTAATGTTTTAACTAGTTTTCCACAGCATGTTTAACATTTTTTGTTTTAATGCATTAATGAATATCTATGTGATATACAGCCCGCCAAAAAATGTATATGCACTTCACCTGTTCACCATACTAATAAATATATGGAATCGTTTTCTTTTTGTCTCTTTGAGACAGGGTCTCGCTATGCAGTTTGGGCTGGTGTTGAGCTCACTCTGCCTCAGCTTCCTGAGTGCTGGGATTACAGGTGTGTGCCACCACACCTGACCCCTGGAACCTCATTGCCAATGCTTTGAGCATCTCTTTTAATTGTAGAGGCCTAAGGTAACCTGTATTAATCTCATGATGTCTCAATAAATTTAGTATTAAAATATTCATGCGTTTTTCTTTTCCTGATGTATGCATTTTTAGCAGACACTTTCACATAGTTAATAAATCTGTATATCGTGTATATGTAGAGTTAACTGTTTTGCCCCCCTACTTATCTGGTGATAATTTATGATGCACAGAATCTTTACAAACACCTTATGTCTTGCTACAATCCATTTTGTCCAAAAGCTGTCCATTCCTAGGCCAAATGCATACTGTATTACTAATAAGGGGCCTGTTATTACCCTTTAAAAAATAATCATGGCTACTTTAGCTTGTTACTTCTACAAAATGAACTTTACAAGCATCCTATGAAATAAATTCTCAAATATTTGATAGAATTTTAAAATATAGAATATTATAGATAGCTAAGTTAGGTAGAAAGGGCTAGACCCTCAAGAGTAAATACAAAAGATGAAAACATTATAACTGTGGCCCGGGCATCTGTTGGAGGCCAGGCCTCAAGAGACAACATAAACAGGCCTACACGCTTCCCCAAGGGATAAGGTGGTAACACCTGGTCCAGTGAAGTCTAGCGAGACATCAGTCACTTTGGTGGGTGAACAAGACCTCTGGATCTACCCCTTTCTGAAAAATGTTTTGTTCTTTCCATGTACATTTGGTACATGACTTGCTTCCCCACAGGATCAGTACTACCTAAGTGGCTATAATTAGTCTTATGGGCCAATCATAGTTTTAACTCACACTGTACCCGCCCGGGGATTTTACTCTATAAAACCTCCCCTGTGAAAAGACTCACTGGCAACCCACTCAGGTCCCCTCCTGTTTCTCTCATGTAAAATCTGTCTTTCTCTCAATTAAACTTCCTACTCTCATCCTGTTGTTCCTTACAATTCATTCTTTGATTGTGGGGAACACAAACTTGGTGTATAGGACATTTAGTGGGTTGGGAATTACATCTACTTCCCTATAGAATGTGAAAGCCCTTTATTATGAAGAAATTAAACAGCTGTACAATAGTCTTCCCAGACAGATGTTTTTCCATTTGTTCAGGGTAGTTTTTGAGGAAAGTGGGTATACATATCTCAGTTCATTTATTAGATTGTGGCCAACTGTCCTCAGCAAATGAGTTTTTTCCAAATTACCATGTTTTCTTTTTCTCATTATTTCAATCATTTGTTCTAGATGGGATTACAAGAACCTTTGTTTATTCCAAACTGTTAGGGTGGCTTGTAAGACCTCTCATGATAAGACCTTAGCAGTACCTGTATATGAAGTGAACACTCCCTCTTACTCAGCGATGGCCATCATCCTACCAATGAACTTCTGCTTCCTGAACACGTAACGCTATCTGTCCGTACCTTCGTGTTCTTTGCTTGCTTATAATTTCCCCTAACAATCCCCCATTAATCTAATCTCCACTCTTCATGAATCATCTTAGATATCCACCTTTGATGGCACATAATAACATTCAAATACTTAGTAGATAAGTAGGCATGTGAAAAGAGGGTAGATAGAAGGGTAGAAGTGATAGAATCAAGACTCAGAGGGAACCAGACCAGACCTTCTGACATGAGAGGAGTCTTTATTTGGTGGGGAGTAGCAGGGTGCCTAGCAGACCAAGGCAGCAGCAAGCTGAGCAAAACATGGGCTTTTAGAGCTCTTTTTCAGGGCGGTGTCCGCAATGCCAGAATAGCCTGAATGGGGGGAGGGTTTCCTCAGGCCAGAATAGCTCAAGTGGGGTGGGTTAGTTCTGCCAAAGCAGATGAGGGTGGGGTTGGCTTTTGTGGCAGAGGGGAACTGAGGTGGAACAGATAAGGGAAGGAGAGAAATATTGAGAGTTAAAGTTTCCCCACGAAGGGGGCTGGCTGCCAAGTGACTTATCAAAAAGATGTCAACTGCCTGTAAATATCCTGCAAGAAATAAAATTTAAATGCATTCTAAAAAGGTACCTGAAGCTATTTTATAATGAAAATAGTGAGCATAAAAGAAAGCTTAACATTCAGGGATTAAAAAAAATCCTTAGGCCCAAATACCTGATTGCTGACAGAAAAGGTAATTAAGTGATGGAAATAATATTTTTATCTTTTGATCACCTAA
This sequence comes from Dinomys branickii, assembly GCA_004027595.1. Taxonomy (NCBI): domain Eukaryota; kingdom Metazoa; phylum Chordata; class Mammalia; order Rodentia; family Dinomyidae; genus Dinomys; species Dinomys branickii. The sequence goes on from PVLD010019901.1 coordinate 15,347, forward strand.
AAGAAAATTAATTTATAAAAGAATAAAACATTACACTCAGAGTATCTTTTAAAAAGTCAGTACCCATTATAATTATCATGTCAATAAGTGATTTTATGTTTCTGAATTAAATATTTAGTTGTCTTCCTTTTGTTGGGCTCCTCCAAAAAATTTGCATTGTTTATATATGAATTTCCATACCGACTTTGTGTATTGGGTTTTGTAATATAACTTGTGTTTTTAAGTAAAGGATGAACAAAGAAATGGAACTTTTGACATTTATCAACTTATCACACAGGTCTCCTCTAGTAATACCTTTCCTGCTTTTGAATAAGGTCTGAATTCTGATGAGAAGCCACTATCATCATTCACTGAGAATTTCTCCAGAATGAACTTTCTTGGGAGGTAGATTATGACATACCACTTGGCTCAAAGAACCATTTGAGATCTGAAATAGCTTATGGCAGACACGGTTTTGGTAGAGAGTACTAGGGTACTTTATTGACATCATAGAACCTGGGATATATACAGATCTCACCTCAGGCTATAGATCTCTCTCCAGCCTGGATCTCAAAAAGTACTTTCTTAAAAATGCAGATTTTAAGAATACACACATGTGAACAACTCAATTTCCCACAGCAGTTGATAACTGTCCCAATTCTGGTAAAGGTATTGTTGGGGTGGAATAAATGGGAATAACTGGTAGCCACTGAAGATTTTGCCATTAATTCAGAGATTTCAGTCCTTAAAAGAGTTCTCCTATATTATACTTATCATAAGCATCTGTTTTATTGTGCCCTCATAAGGACCAACAGTTTATTAAATATCAACTCCAAGCATATTTCTTGGTTGATTTCTAATATCTATTTCATCAATAAATCAGCTGACTGCAAGAATCAATCTTATTTATGAACCAGAGAAAGGTGAGTGTGACATATCAAAATGCTGGACAGATTTGTGTAGTGATAGTATATTAAATGTACAAACCCTTGTAGCTTCACTTAGGAGTCTAGAAAAGTCTCTCAAACAGATTTCTATTCCAGTATTCTGTCACATCACTTAAGGAATAATTTTGACAAATGCTTTCTTAAATTTATTCATGGGATCTTCTCTAATATCCATGATACTGAGTGAGTCCTGCACCTATTGAAGGTAATCCAGTATCCCTTCCTTTTTAGTTTTTACTTGAGCATGAAGTTTTTGATGTCTAGTAAGGGTTGAACGTCGGTTGAAAGTTTTCTTACAGTCCTTACAACTGAATGGTCTCTCTCCTGTATGAATTATTTGATGTCGTATAAGGGAGGAACTACGTTTGAATGATTTTCCACAGTCAACACATTCATAGAGATTATGTCCAGAATGGGGTCTTGGGTTTTCATTACTGTTTTCACTCCTATAGAAGGTTATTCCATAGTTATTATCTTTAGAGGCCTTTGCCTGAGTATGAATTTTTTGATGTTTTGTAAGGTTTGAGTGTCGGTTAAAGAATCTCCCACATTCATTGCATCTGTAGGGCTTCTCTCCAGTGTGAGTGACCTGATGTCTAATGAGTGATGAACTCTGGCTAAAGGTTTTTCCACATTGATAACATGCATAGGAATTCCCTGTGATACGCCTTTGGTTGGGCTGAATAATATGTGTATTAATGCTCAAGGCATTTCCACATTCATTATATTCTGAATGTGGCTCGTTCACAGAGTCTGAATTAAATGTGAGGTTAGTTTTAAACTTACAACTGTTTGGAGGCCTTATTCCTTCAGGAGTTCCCTGCTGTACACCCCAAACAGGGTGACTGGACATAAAGCTTTTCTTCTTGTCATTACACTCAGCGTCTCCTTCCTCACTGTAGACTGTTGTATGCATGGATGCTTCTGGTGGCAAATTTACTTCCTGCTCTTCTTGGTTCCTACAAAACTGATCCTTACCTCTCCATTTGTGTAAGGAAGGACATACATTTTTGGCAGGCTTTGTCATAACTTTTCCATGCGATGATTCTTCTGCTGGAATATTCTGCTTTAGAAGTGAATCTTGGTCTTCTGAAATAGTCTCTATGTCTAAAAAATAAAATAAAATTAGATAAACTAAATGATAGGAAACTGCTTAGTGGGGGGAGACTCAAGTACATAAGGATATATGCATGTGACATGGATTTTAAGTACAGAATGAAAGAAAGCCAGGTGTCGTGGCGCATACCTGTAATCCTAGTACTCAGGAGGCTGAGGCAGGAGGATTGTTGTGAGTTCAAGACAAGCTTGGGCTACAAAGTGAGTTCACGGCCAGTGTGAACTGCATAGTGAGACCCTGTCTCAAAAGAACAGACAGAATAAAATACAGAATGAAAGTTTTAGGTGAATTAGATGAATTGCAAAGAGAGAAATTCTGAAAGCATTAAATAGAAGTCTTGGAAACAAAGGGTTTAGTAAGTCAAAAAATATAGTTGCAAGCCTGAACAACAGATCAGATCAAGTGATGTTATGAATGTCTGAACCTGAATACAGGTCTTTTGAAATATTCATGTCAGAAAAGGGAAAAAAGTGTAAGAATGAATAAAAAGAATCTTCAAGAATTATGGGATATTACTGAAGAAACATTCAAGTTTCTGGAATATCAAAGCCAAGAAAAGAACCTCCAAGACCTAGGGGATACTACTGAACAGACATTCATGTTTCTGGAATACCAAAGCCAAGGAGTAAAAGTTAAGGTATAGAGAACCTATTTAGAAAAATAATATCAAAAAACATCTCACTATTGAGAAAGATATGGACATCCATGTGCAGAAATTTTACAGAATCACAAAACATAACCAGAAAAGATCTTCACCATAATAAAATAAAGAATGTCAAGAGGATAAGACAATGAATTTTAAAATCTGCAAGAGAAAAATGCCAAGTCACATTTAAAGGTATCCCATCAGACAAGTAGCAGACTTAGCAGCACAAAGCTTACCAGCCAGGAGGGAATGGAATGGCATATTCCACGTCGTGAAAGAAAGTAACTGCCAACAAAGAAAACTGCCCAGCAGAGTTTTCACAAATAAGAGAAAAATAAAGTTCAGCTAAGACAAGTAAAAACTGAGGGAATTCATGGTGGCAAGACCATTCTTAGAAAGGATTCTGATGGGAGTCCCTCATCCAGAAGTGAAAGGAAGATGGATACCATCACAAAAGTATGTGAAAGCACAACATTCATTAGAAGAGTAGATAAAAAAGAAACAGAAGAGTGAATTATCAGTACAATAAACCATCAACCCACAAAGATTAAAGTGGAAGAACAAAGAATACTTAAAACACCTAGAAAAAATTCAACAAAATGATAAGAAATGAGTCCTTACCTTTCAGTAATGACCTAGCATGTAAATGAACTACATGATTCAATTAAGAGAGAGATTTGCATTTGTAAAAACCCACAATATGCCATCTACAGGACACTGGCTTTGCCACTAAACACTAGAAAGTGAAAGGATGAAATGTGATCGTCCAGGCAAATGGAAACATAAACTAAGTGATAACAGTTGTTCTTACATATGACAAGACAGACATTTAGATGAAACCTATACAAAAAGATAAAGAACACTATATAATGATCAAAGGATCAATTCAATATGAAGCTATAACAAAGGGCTGGGAATGTGGCTCAGTAGCAGAGTATTTGCCTGGCATGCATAAGGTCCGAGTTTCAGTCCCTAGCACAGCCAAACAAACCAAAACAAAAAAGATGTGATTGTAAACCTATACCACCTAATGTTCGAACACTCAATAAAACAAACATGAGACCTAGAAGGACAGATAGGCTCTGATACAGTAATAGTGGAGGATTTCAATACCACATTTTATCAATGGACTCATCCACTCAAAAATTCAACAAAGAAACATCAGTTAAATTATACTACGGGCCACATGGACTTGTAGAATACATATTTTTATGAGCATATGGAACTTTCTCTAGAATAGCTCATAATTAGGCCACAAAACAAGTCTTTTTGAGACAGGGTCTCTCTGTGCAGTTTAGGCTGGCCTTGAGCTAAGTTTGTAGTCCAGGTTGGTCTTGAACTCGCAGTGATCCTCCTGCCTCAGCCTCCTGAGTGCAGGGATTACAGGCATACACCACCATGCCTGGCCTACAAAGAAAGTCTTAAAAATTAAAAAACTGAAATCATATCCTGTAACATTTCTTATTACAATGGAATAAATCTAGAAGTCAGGAAAAAAAGAAATTCTAGAAATACAAATGAACGGACACTGAATAGCATTTTTAAAAAAATAGGAAGTTAGAAGGAAAATTTAAAACTTTCTCAAAACAAATGAAAATGGAAACATCTTATTAAACCTTGTAGGATACAATAAAGAGTATTGAGGGAGAAATTTATATCAATGAGCGCCTAAAAAATAGATTTAAAGTAATCTAACAATGTACCTCAAGGACTTAGAAAAGCGAAAAAACCAAATCCCAAATTAATAGAAGAATAGAAGTAACAAAGATCAGAGGAGAAATACCACACTAAAAAAATAGAAAAGATGATGAAACTCTTTTAAAAAATAAAACCAATAATGTGTGGCTTGGCTACATTAACAGAAAAAAAAGACTCAAAATTAGAAATGAAAGAGACATTAAAACTAACAGCACAGAAACACAAAGGTCATTAGGGACTATTAAGAAAAACTATACACTAACAAATTGGAAAACACATAATAAATGAATGCATTCCAGGGCATATACGAACTACCACAATTGAACTACAAAGACATAAAATATCGGAATAGAATGACAAATACTGAGGTTGAAACAATCATTGGAAGTCTTCCAATAAAGAAAAGCCCAGAATCAGATGCCATCACTGCTGAAGTTTACCAAACTTAAAAAAGATGAACTAAGTATCAATTCTCCTCAAAATATTTCTCAGAACTGAAAGGGAAGGAATCTTTCCAAATTTATTCTAGGAGGCAAGCATTACCTTGTTAAGAAAACTAGATAAGGACACATAGAAAAACAAAAACTGAATTCTAATATAAACATAGAGGCAAAAATTCTCAACAAAATTCTACCAAATCAAATTCAGCAGCATGTCAAAAAGGTCACTTACCATGATCAAGCTGGTTTTATTGCAGCAATGTAAGGATGGTTGAAGTTACACAAATTAATCAACTTAACACCTTACATCAATCAAATGAAAGATAAAAATCGTATGATCATCTCAGCAGATGCAGAAAAGCATCTTATAAAATTCTGAACAACTCAGTAGATACAGAAAAAGCATCTGATCAAATTAAACATCTCTTTTCTGTGTACAGAATAGGATACAAGGGTGACATCTTGAATAATAAAGGCTATATATGATAAACACAGTGACTGTCACACTGAATTGGGGGCGCTGGAAGCATTTTTTTCTAAAATGAAGAAACAGGAGAATGTTGTTCTGACCACTTTTAATTCAACATATGCAAACATTCTAAGCGGCTAAGGAGGGCTACTCACAGCACAGCAATACCAGTGTATTTAAACAAGTGGCTGCTGACTTCTAAGAGAAAGAAGCAGAAGCTGCCAATCGACTATAAGGTAGACGAGGAACTGGCAAAATACCGCTTCTGTGTATTTCAGTGGTTAAACTGTGTCATTGCTGCCTGAGACTCAAAGAAGAAAAACAAGGTCTACAACTTGATGGGATGAGTGAGAAGGACTTTGTGACTATCTTTAATACACCGTAATCTACAAACTATTTAGGAAAATAAATATACTTACTGAAGTAAATTCCAGGTTGATTAAGGTACCATGTTTAAATGATGAAATCAGAATAAAAGTCAGGGAACATGTTTTAGTTTTAGGGTGGAAAGATTCTTCCATATAAAACTGACAGGCAAAGACAATGGAGGTACAAGATGTACTTGTATGATAACAAGTTGGAAAAATATGCATGGCAGACACTACATTTTTATAGACTATTTAAATAGGCAAGTGCTAAAGATATCATAACAGATGAAAACAATGGCTATAAAATTACATATTCCTGGTACATTTTGGGAAAAAACTTGAGAATTTCCCAATTTATTAAAAAATAATTCTTTAGAAATCACAGAGATATAAAGACATAGCTTAAAAAAAAAAAAAACCAAGCTTCTGGACACTGTGGCACACACCTGTAATTCCAGCACTCTGAGAAGCTGAGGCAAAAGGATTACAGTTCAAGCTCAGCCCATGTAACTTAGTGAGATCCTGCCTGAAAATGGTGCTAGGGATGTAACTGAATGCAGAGGCCTGCTATCATGCAAAAACAAAAACCAGAAAGCAAACCAGAACAACGAAAACCCCAAACCAGCACGTTAGTGCTGTGTAGCTCTGAGGAATGGTGTAATGTGTGAATTCTGTTCCTCTTCATACTGTTCTGTGCTTACTACAATTTATCTAATTTTATATTCTCTTGTGAAGTGTCAATAAGAACAGATTATGATAAGGGTAGGGAGTTCATGCATAAGAGGTTTTATAATCAAAGAAGGAAATATAAAAGATTACTAGCAGCCACTTTAGCACAAAACAGATTTGTTTTCTTAAAAAATAATGCTGTTCAATGTTTAGTTGGCTAATGTTTGCTTATTTAGCATCACGTGCTTGACAATGTTCATGTATCAACTCACTTAGTGCTCACAGTAGGTACTTTAAAGTTACAGGTGAGGAGTTGTGCCAAGTCACATAGCTTTAAGTTAATTGTTTGTGGTTCTCACCCTTGACACTATTTTACCACATATGAAAAAGAGCCTGTGAACAGAAGGCAATGAAAACCCTTTCTGACCCGCCCCCGCCCACAAAGTTTAGGTACTTCTGTTGTCACCTCCCAAACAAATAATTCATACAGTAAATTCTTACAAATATTTTTTACCTGCCTGGTTCTTACCCAAAACGGTCCTTCTTGGGATTTCTCCTTCCATTATCCATCTTTTTTCCTCACTCTCCAAGTTGGGGATCTCAACTGGTTTGGAAAATAAGTGAGCTGTTAATTGAGAAAAGTGCCAACAAGAACCATTGGCATATTTTATAGGGAAGGGAATTCTCTTCCAACCTAGTAGGCTAAGCTGCTGAAACACAAGGCCAAACAAGCACCATGGACCTGTGTATTTCTGGCTGTCTACCAAAAAGGACTTTCAACTAAAGAGTAGGAAGATCTGCTGTTAGAAAACCTGAGCACAGAGCCAAATGAACATAACTGCTTCAGCAGTGGTGTAACTTTCAATAGCTGATTCTACTAGTAGACAAAGCAGATAAATACATAGATGCCACCTTTATGCAATGAGTTCAGGTTCCTGTAATTCTCCAGCATCACATCCTTAAACGGGTTCTTTTCAGCAGAGTCCAGTCGCCCCCACTCTTCCTCATTGAATTCCACAACCACATCTCTGAATGTTACTGGTTCCTAAAACATTAAGTTCCTTTGTAAACAAAGGTCACTACTAAAAAATATTACCGGAGGTAGAATGAATTTGGAAAAAAATACCATAGGAGTCAGAGTATATAAGAAATTGATAGGACAATTTTTGGGTTCAAAGTGATGACAAAGAAATTACATTAATTATATGAGGGGCCAATCAACTCTGTGAGGGTTGCAAATTGACAGGGAAGTATAGTCCTTACTTCGACCTACTTGTAGCTTGAGAAGGAAAAGCAATGAAAATAACTGTGGAATAAAATACTTCTACAAAGTACAGAGAATTGACGGAAAAAGAATTAGGACAAGTTTAAGGTAGATTCAAGAGAAATCTGTAATGAAAATGTAGGCTCTGCTGCGAGAAAGAGGGGCCATTTTCTCTAGGAAACGTAGCCTGCTCGCTCCTTGCCTTTCAGGCCTCACAGCGCAACGTCACCTTGTTGGACAGGTAAGACTGCCTGAGGACTGTCGGGTTTTCAGTACATCGGGCTCCTTTCATCTGTCATCGCTATTCTGTTAGCAGTCATCTGCCTGTATCTGCCTGTGTGCTCCTATTAGAATGTAATCAACACAAGGCAAAGACTTGTTTTCAACTGCTATCTTTAGCCTTCAGAAGTGTGTCTGGCTCAAGTATTTAGTAAGTGAATTCTCTCACCTCACACTATCCATCCGTTCATTTCTTTCTCCAGCACCTTCAACTTTGTCTTTATCTGTGTTTTTAATCACAGCGAAATACATAAAACTCTTTGCTTCTTATCCGCTGGAGTCAGTCTCTGTGAGTTGTTTGTGTTTGTTTTGTCTAGTTCCTCATCTTCTCTTTCCACAACCCAATGTGACCTGGCTTCTCTTTCTGTGTGTGTTAGTGAACAGACACTACTTAGGTTGTATTACCCTACTTTTGAAAACATTTCTTTTTAATTCCTTTTTTTTTTTTGGTGCCGGGAATCGAACCCAGGACCTTGCACTTGCCAGGCAGGTGGTGTGCCGCTGGGCTATCTCCCTAGCCGTAAACATTTCTTTTTAAACTGTTCTCATAGTTTGCCTTTAGTGACATCATATTTCCTTCTACATCTTTGTTTCTTTCTTTTCAGGATCCTTTGAAGTTTTTCTACTCCTGCTTAGTAAATGGCATCGCTGAGGATCCCATTCATGGGCTCTCTGCACTTTTAGTCCCAAGCACCCTACGGCCCTTCAGCTTCGTTTATCATCTACGTTCTCGAGGGAGCAGACTCAGAGACTGCATAAGGCTAGCGCAAAATACTTTCTAAAGTTTATTATTAATGAAAACAGATGTCTCTGTTCTGTGCAAGAATGGTTGACTCATCACCCTGGATGGAACTATGTTTGACGAAAGTTAAAAGGCAAGTAAAAGCAGGTCCTACTGAAAAAGAATGTACATTCCAGCAGAGAGTGGGAACCTAACTCACTTGGGGCTTGTCTGTCAATGAGTCGGCTTCCACATCCTCCTTGGTGCTGCTCTTCTGAGGGGCAGAGTCTCTGAAAGGTACACCTGCGCAAGGTGACAGGAAATGTTAGGGAGACAAGTTCTGCCCGGGAGCCTTTTTTGATGACTGCAGAAGTGGTTTTAACATGTGATTGATAAGAATCACCTATGAATGATTAGAACTCTATAAAAATAATGATGTCAAGCTCTACTAGCAATGAGAATCTAATCATTAAGTACTTACTGCATTTTTCATTGTAGTTGTCTCACAGGGACTTCAAATGATTAATGTATTATCCGCTATATATGATTAATGTATTATCTGCTCCACATATACACAAAATTTGGTACTTATATCCCATTCATAAAAAGAACACGGGAGTTCACACAGAACCTTATCCTACCTACACCTTACAGCCAGTCAATAATTCCTTTAGGTTTAAACTCCTCTGTTTTGCTAATGGTCTCTCGTTCTCTAACACCTACTATAACAGCCTGATTGGTTTTCCTGTTTTCAGAACCCTCAGCTCCATCCTTTCCATGAGAAGTTGATAACCTTTCTCTAGGCAACACAGTCTCTTCTGCAGCTACTCAACTCTGGTCATAGCATGAATGTGCCTGCAGACACAATGTAAGTAGAAGGGCATGGCTATGTTCCAATGAAATTTATTTTTAAAATTATTTAGCCCGTGGGCCACATTTTGCCAAATCCTGCTCTAGACTGACACTAAATGGTATTTTTAACAGGCAAACCAAACTGTGTCACTTTCCTACTCACTGTGATTCAATTCTGTATTTCCATGATCTACTATGGAGGACCACCTGGGCGACTCTCTCTGAAGGAGCAACTGTCTCCATTTTGGCTGAGCCTGTCCCTATTTCCATGCACTTATGTGTGCAGAGCTGGCTAGCACTTTTCCTTGTCCCATCAACTGGCTTTAAGCAATGTAAATTGGGCCAGCTGCTGACAGGACAGTGTTTCCCCAGCCCCTCACAGCTCTTAAGTAAAACATGTGAGCCAAGGCTAGGCGGGATAGAGAGCCACTTTTTTTTTTTGGTACCAGGAATTGAACTCAGGACCTTGTACTTGCCAGGTAGGCGCTTATGCCACTGAGCTATATCCCCAACCCAAGAGAGAAAGACAGCCCTACTCCATGCTTTTGTAAGGGATGGAGCCTCAAGATAAGAGGCTGTGACTTCCCAGGGCATAAAAGATTACACATCAGAGATGAAGCACCGATCCCAAAATATTACATACAATCGCAATTGCATTATGCAGATTACTCTTTCTGCATATGCTGCTCTCTGCACATTGCAGAAGTGATTTCAGGCCTCCCACCCAGCCCAGCTCACAGCATTCACCTACTTTCCAGCATTCTCACAGCCACTCATCCTCAGGCCACTTTTTTCTTCATGAATGACTAAAACCCAGGTTTAGCCCTGGATCGAGGCCTTTGTCCCAGCTAGCCATCACTGTTACTGGACTTAGGACTCCTTGGCTCCCTATAGTCACAAATATGCCTTAGTGTCTTTATTCTCACCATGGGTTGCACTGGAAGTGGCAGATTGGAATTAACTTACTGGAATTCCAATAACTTTTATGGGATTACAAATATAAACTTCCTGGGCCGCAGCAATGACCAGGAAGAGCTCTCTGTAATTTACAGAATAAAGCTCAGGCTTCATGCTACAACTGAAAGTCCTTTGTGACCTTGCACTTGACACCCTCTAGCTTCAGAAAAAGAAAACTTTTCTTCATAAGGCCAAGTCACTCTATTTTTACTTTTCTATGGTCTTACCCTTGTTTTTCAGCATTTTGAAGGCATGCTCCGTGAAGGTCACAACATCTTTGCTGTTTTTGGGATGATGTAAATTTACCCACGTGCTGACTTCTTCAGGCAGGATTGCCAGGAACTGTTCCAGCACCAAGAGTTCCACAATCTGCTCCTTTGTGTGGAGGTCTGGTCTCAGCCACCCAAGACAGAGCTCCCAGAGTTGGTCCAGTGCTTCCCGTGGCCTAGACACTTCCAAATACCGGAAACCTCTGAACTTCTGGTGAGATACCTCAGAGTCATATGGCTCTATGACAGGGAGGGTCTCTTGCTGCCAAGACATATCTGCTCTCAAGACCTCACTCTGTTCACAGAGAGCCAGGTTTTGAGGTTCTGAGACAGCCATGAACTTGTTTGGATGCTCCATCTTCCTAAACCAAATGCTCGCTGTAGTTCAAATCCTCCCTTCCAGAGGATTTCAGTGCTTCTCAAGCTTGAACTAAGAAGCTTCAGACACAAAACCAATATTCAGTATCCTGAGAGACTGAAAACAAAACAAATTTGACCCATAAATAACAAACATCTATAAGCATAATGTTAAAGGATAAAATAGTATAATGGTTTTAAAATTTCCTAAGAAAGACAAGTACTATGGATTTCATCTTTGTTTTTCTTAAACACAAGTCGAGCTCATACAAAACAAACACAGTGGTACAGAAAAAGAACCATCAATAAACAAAACGATCTCTTAAAATATGACTGGTACAAAAAAGTTGGAAGAGGTATCGAGTCCCCAGCAAAGACATAAATTGCACCCAGATACTTTTTAAGTTAATATAAAAAGAAAAGCTCACAGGGCCTATGTCAAAAGCAAAGCTAAAAGATAAAAAAGGGAGATAAAAGGAAGCATCGAAAAAAAATCAATATAAATACAAGGATAGCGATGGTCACAATAAATGTACTGTGTAAAAATTTAAACTCCATAAAACTTGAGACACATCCCAAAACAAACTACAAAGCTGAAAGTAAGAGGATGACCTAAAGTTTGTCAAGCAAATACACCATAATATACACAACATATATGACATATACATACTTAATATATTCAGGGATGTAGTAAATATATAATGAAGTAATAGTAAGTCAGATGAAAGAAACAAGAGTATAACTCATGAAATGTAACTGCCATTAATCAAATTACGTACTTGAAAGATACCTATACCAAGTTCCAGAAACTAAGAAATAAAAACAATATAACAGAAATGATAGATTAAGCAATTTTCTAAATCCTCAACATTGTACATCAAAATCTACGGAACAGCTCAAGGTCTGTTAGTGGACTGCAAAGCCTTACACACAATCAAACAAAGCAGCAGGCGATTAACCATTCAGCTCAGGAAGTGAAAAGAAGCAACAAAATATTCTGGAGGAAATTTTCAGGTTACAACCATAAATTAAATCAATGAATTATTCAGTGTACATAATTATAGAGCAAGGCAGACTGGTAGAGATGCTCAGGATCATAGGAATGCACTTAAGATTTCTAAAGAGAAACCGCTGAGAGCAAGCTTTGAGGACAGAGGTTTTAGGGTATGGGCATGACTGAATACCTTACGTGACCAGTAAGCAACTGACACTGGAATAAGCAGAACCCCAAATCGCTAATTTTAAGTTTTATTCTGAGTCGCAGAGACTCAGAATAATGTTAAAACAATGGGCCAGTGCCTTTGGGCTGCGCAGTGGAATAAAGTTAGATTATAATATAACCAGGTGACACTAGTTTGATGGGTTTTATGGCCTAAAGGAACTCGAACACCTGTTAATTACGGGAAATAGGGGGATCTCTGTCTGTAATTGGGTTGTCTTTATATGTGTAGGTCACGGATAGGGCAGCAGTTTAAGACAGCCTTGTGAGATTAGCGCAGGTAAATAAAGGTTTGCAAATTAGTGTTTGAAAGAGGTTTTTTGATATTTTACGGGGTTGGTTAGGAATGACTGGGAAAGCAAGGCGACACGAAATTAGAGGAAAACGCCACGGGCTTTCCCAGCTGATCTATCCAGTCACAGCTGGTTTGTCCATGCGGCTCAACACCAGCCCTTCCAGACCGCCTCACCCACGCTGCCTACGCGTCCGGGGCACCGCGCGTTACAGAGCGAGGAGCGGGGAGCGGTGAAGCTAAATATCCCGCTCAGCGCAACTGGATCCAGAGCGCAGACGTGGTGCCGGACGCCACCCGCCTTTACCTCGAGCTCTCCCGCACTTCCGTCCCTTCCGCGCCGCGCCGCCTTCCTCTCCGTCCCGCGGGCTCGCCCTCCTCGGCTGCAGGGCCGCCCTCGAGGGGCAGAGCCGCAGCCGGCACCGCCAGCTCGCCGCGGATGTGCGATTCCCGGCTCCGCGCGCCCACAGCCCCACTGCCCGCCACGCTGGTGATGCTGGCGAGCACAGCTGCTATCCAGGGACCTATTCAGCCCGGCGCCACAGTCGAAACGAGCCGTGGAAGTCGCCGTTCCGGGGTGGTGACAGAAGCTGGCGCTGGTTCATAGTCTCAACAGAACTAAGAACCCTTGGCTTCCCTGACCTTTAAACAGCCCGCCGTTCACAAATTGCCGTGGCGCACGTCCGCGCATGCGCACTCGTAGTGGAAGAAGCCCCCAGAAGGCCGCGCGCCCGGCGTTCAGCTAGGACTTAACCCGACCGCCCCTTTCTCAGACCCCGCCCCCTCCCCGTCCCCGCCCCCTTTCTGCAGAGATCAGGTAGACAAGCCCTTGGATCTGCTAAAAGATTCATGCCGTTCTTTCGGTGAATTGGAAGAAGGCGCCAAACGTTCAGCGATTTCTTTCCCCTTCTAGGAAAACCGACCCAAATCTTCCTTACCTTCTACTTCCCCCACTCCTTTTAACCTGGAATCCCCCCAAAATGACATAATTTCGATGATACAACATTGTATATTGCTTAGTCTTTACTGATTTATCAGTTTACTGATTTCCTTCAGTTTTGCATCAAGGTGAAATATCTTGCAGATTCGAGTTCAGTTTTGGCTTGCTGGGTGTGAGATACTGTGGCATCCAAGAAACGCCGTCTCTTGGGCATTTGGATTTAATGTCTGGAGCCTAGAGATGTGGTAGATGGCAATTCTAAGGGTGAAATGAAGTTGATGAGGCCTGGGGGAAAGGTTGGGATCTGGCCTGAGGAGTATCGATGACCTTGGTCGAGACAGGAAATTTTCAGGTTAAAACCAAAAATTGAATTTATCTGCAAAGGAAAGAGAGGAGGATCAGCCGACAGTGTACGAGGAAATCTAGCAGGTGTGAAGACTAAAAGGGAGGGAACGTGTGTGTTGTGGAAGAGGGAATGCCCACTAGTACTAACTACATGATAATATAATTAGTGCTTTCCTAGACAGATACGTACACGGTGCTGTAAGAATAGGGGAAGAGAAAGCAATCTGGTAAAGATATTAGTGAAGGTGACTTGGTTTCACAAGTTACAGGTAGTGGAAATTTGTCAAAGTTTTAGTTTGAATCATTTATAAGAGCAGAATATATTTATTGAGGGAACGAACGCTCCTGTCCAAGGGAGGGACAGAGGGGGCTCGAGTGGGTTGCCCTCTGAATAGACTTTGAATTAAGTCTATGACATGAAAAAACAAAGGCATTTTTCTTTATTAAAAATAGATTTTTTATAGACTTTGTATAAGCACAAAAAACTGAGAAGATAGCACAGAGGTCTCATAAACCCCACAATAATTATCCCTGTTGTTATCATCTTATGTTGTTATGGTGTATTTGTTACAGCTAATAACTTTGCTAACCTTATTACCTCAAATCCATAATACTGTATTCCTATTTCTTTTTGTTTGCTTCTTTGATTTTTTTACCGGTATTTTTTTTCTGCTCTAGTACCTCATCCAGGATACCATATTGCATATAGTAGATATAGCCTTTCAGGTTTCCCTTGTCGGTGATGTTTCTTGCTTTCCTTGTTTTGGGTAGTACTGACAGTTTTGTGGCGTTCTGGTCAGGTACTTTGCAGGCTCTCTATTGGAATCTGCCCGATATTTTTCTCACAATGAGGCTGGGATTGTAGGTTTTGCGAGAGAGTGCGATTTTCACTATACCATATTAAAGTTACATGCCATCAACATAACTAGTCAGTACTAGTTTAACCTGATCAGCTAGCTGAAGTATTGCCTGGCAGCAAATAAACAAAAATAATTCTTTTTTCTTTCTTGAAGTGGCAACAAATGCAGCAACACCAGTTTCCATGCGTAGCTGCAGCGGCAGCACTATCCAGTGCTGGCGATGTGGTGCTGGCCGTGCAGAATGTGCCATCTAGTGTTCAATGTTGGTCATTACCTCATTAGGCCAGGTCTGTTACGTGAATTTGACCTGTGGTTCTAGGCACAGGGCTGGAATTGCCAGTATTTCACTATTTCTCACTTTCAGTATAAACTTGCACA
Source organism: Dinomys branickii (assembly GCA_004027595.1). Lineage (NCBI taxonomy): Eukaryota > Metazoa > Chordata > Mammalia > Rodentia > Dinomyidae > Dinomys > Dinomys branickii. The sequence continues at coordinate 30,413 of PVLD010019901.1, forward strand.
AAAAAAAACCCTCTGAATAACGCATCATCTTTATTATCATTTTTGGGTACATATGCTAAATATTTTCTTCATTAACATGATGCTGCAGCCTTTATGCCCTGTCTCTCTCCAGAACATGGAAGTAGTTGTTTCAAACAGGCGGTTTTTATTGGTAATGTGAAGCTCCACTGGCATATTTTTTGTGGATGACCCAGTATCAGTTATCCACTGCTGCATAAAAAACACTTCAAATCTTTGTGCCTGAGAAACAGTCACCACTGTCTTTTGCTTAGGATTCTGCAGGTTTGTAGTTTGGATAGTGGGGGTGTCGGTTATAAGAGATGGCAATATTTAAGATATGACTGTGGGAGTGAATGGCTGAAATCATTGAAGAAGAGAGGCTCAATGAACATGAAAATTCAAAATATTTGGATATTACGCTCAATGAGAAACTGAAAATAAGTAGGAACCATAACAGTAGGCGGGGCCAAATGTCAAGGAACCAGGAGCCAAAGTCTTTGAGGAAAAGGAATGACTGAGGAATCAAAACTAAAAATTAAAAAACCCACCATCGTAGTTTCTCCACTTTGATTCTTCCTTCTCTTTCATGGTGAAGTTTCTCCAAATTAGTGTCTGCACTTCCTGATTCTATTTTCTTACTCTGCGTCTCTTCATCGCATAGATCTGATGTGGGTGGCAGCTGGTCCCCATAGTCACCAATACTGCTACTTAATTCTCGGTCCTCGTCTATGTCGCCTCAGGTGGTATGTGAGGGTCTTCACTGATAGCTGTACCTCAGGTTGGATGTGGCTATGGTTGTACTGTGCCAGTAAATTTAAAAGGATAACAACATTGAAAAACATACATTAATAAATCTTATTACGTGTCAGTTATTTACCCAGAGTTGGAAAAGATAAAATGAAATTAGAGGCAACCCACCTGGGACCCCTTCTGTCTGTCTTGGACAGAAGCTCCCCCCCAATAAATATATTCTGCTCTTAAAAAAAAGAAGTAAGGTTCAATAACTGGTTTTTAAATGGATGCATGAATTAAACAAGAAGGCCCAATTTTAGATTGCTCTTCTCTGAGGAGAGCCAGTTCTGCTGTAGCGCCATCTGAGATCTGTGGCTCCCGGACCCCATTTCTGGTAACTATAGGATAATTACAATGAGACATCCTCTAAATATGTGATTTAGAAACCGTTAGAGTGGTGGTGCACTCCTGTAATCCCAGCACTGGGAAGGCTGAGGCAGGAGGGTCGTTGCAAGTTTGAGACCTACAAAGTGAGCTCAAGGCCAACATGAACTTCCCAGTGAGACCCTGTCTCAAAACGACAAAAAACCAAAACCAAAAAAAAAAAAAAAAAAAAGAAACCTTTCTAAACGTGTGGCTGATTAGGAGTCTGGATAAAAGAAATAAGTGATTCTTAGGTAGTTCATTTGAACTAGAGTTCATGAGAACCTGAAGTGAACTCTGAAATTGGCCATTCTAAAGAACTTAAGCCACAGTGAGCTTACAGAGGTGGTCAGCGTAAAATTGATAAATTCCAATGTTTTACATTCTAATTTACCTCCTGCTTTCTAAAGAAATGTTTGTTAGATAAATTGGGCTTATTCTCTGATGAATACAGAGTATAAAAAGATACTAGACAAATGAAGGAATTGAAATGCAAACAAGTGGGTGATTACAGTAGGAACTGAATTTGAACAAATAAATACACCAGTCAGTTGTAGTAAAGAAGAATAATGAAAATTATCTTAGGAGTAAACTTGGGAAAAAAGCTGAAGATACAGGAAAATGGACTCTGATTTAACATGAGGAAGATCTAGTAGTAAAAATTGCCTATATGTATAAAAGAGAATGATCAAAAAGCATCACATCATTCCTGGATAGGAAAATACTGGACAATATATTATCTAATAGTCCAATTATCTAATATCTAATATGCAACAGTCTAACCCTCATACTGGATTACACGACTGTGGAATTCCCTTTGTATTCTGATAGTCTGTATTTATAAGATATTTGTGATCATCACATGAATTCATTTTTTGACTTTCAGAAGAAAATATAATAAGCTAGGAGGTGTTATGGCAAATGATACCTTACACAAGTTGATATCCTCTGGGCCTGAAATCTCGGTATTAAAGGCTCTTGTAGATATTTTGATTCTTCTAACCAGGGTCCCTTCTAAGGTTTATATCATCAGGATATCCAAACTTGAAATGCTTTTAATGTAAGAATCAGGCATGAAATTCAGATTAGCTACTATTTCAGGTTAATGTGGTTTAAACCCCATAGATTCAGTTGTGTTCACACTTAAAACATGCCCATGGGGCATCCATCTGGACTTCCTACCTCCTCTATGGAGCAGCTTCCTGTCTTCTACTTTTTTCTTCCTTACAAATAAAGTGTCTTTTCCTTAAAAAAAAATGTGCACGAAGCTGAATATATATTCCTCAAAATAGCACCTGGTGTGTTTCATAATCAAAGAATAACCTTTCATCTTTTTATTTCTTCACTATGTTCTAGTTTAGAGTGGAAGGTTCAGGGATTCTGGAATATGTCCTTCCTTTTGATGTTTCTTCCTGAAGTAGTCTAATGCATAGCTGCCTGTCACAATCCTGGAATCATAGCTCTGAGGCTCAGACTCATAGGGCCGCTGCCGCTAAGACAATTTTCTTCCAGATAATTTCATGAGTGCTCCTTTGACATCTTTGTTTCTCAGGCTATAAATTATGGGATTCAACATTGGGGTCACCACTGTATAGAAAACGGATATCATCTTATCCTGCCGTTTTGTGGTCTTGGAATTTGGCCGCATGTAGGTAAATATCCCAGACCCATAGAAGAGAACAACAACAGCGAGATGAGAGGCGCAGGTGGAGAAAGCTTTGAGTCTCCCCTCCCTAGACTGCATTCGGACCACAGTGCAGACGATGTTCCAGTAGGAGACCAGGAGGAGGGAGCCAGGAGCCAGGAGGATCACCACGCCCATAGCAAAGATGGCCATTTCTGTGCTGTAGGTGTCTGAGGAAGCCGGCTTCAAAAGGGCAGGAAGAGCACAGAAGTAGTGATTGATTATTTTCTGTCCTCTGTAAGGAAGATGGAAAGTAAAGGTGGTATCAACCAGAGACACTAGGGCCCCACTGGCCCAGGAGCCTATGGTCAACTGGAGACACACCTGTTGAGTCATGATAGTGGCATAGTGCAAGGGCTTGCAGACAGCCACGTACCGGTCATAGGACATCACTGCCAACAGAGCGCACTCCGTACAACCAACCAGAAGGAGGACAATTATCTGTGTCATACACCCCGAAAAAGAAATGCTTTTTTTCTTTGCCAGGAAATGGGTCAACACTTGAGGGACAATGCTAGTAGAGAAACAGAGATCTGCAAAAGAGAGGTTTCTAAGAAAAAAATACATGGGGGTGTGAAGCCAAGAATCCACGAAGGTAAGCATGGTGATGAGCAGGTTTCCAACTACAGTCAGCAAGTAAATGATGAAGAAAAGAATAAATAACAGGGCCTGGGTCTGAAAGTCTTGTGAAAGGCCCAGGAAGATAAACTCATCTACTGAGGTTCGGTTGTCTTTTCCCATTGAGATTTATTATCATTTATCTGTTTGGCACAAACAAAAAGAAGAAAGTTGTGTTGGGCTTCTGATATCAGGTCCTGTAGAGGGTGCTCATATTAAAATTGATACATTAGTGGGTATTTCTAGCCTTTTCCTGTTCAGCTTGTTCTGAAAAGAAATGGATATTTTTATTATCATTGGTTGGTTGTAATTTAAATAAACTTTTTTAAATCAAAGTTTTTCCTAAATTCCTATGGCCAGTGCTTTCCCTCACGTAAGGCAACAAGATTCTGGATCCAGCTTGTCAAAGTCAAAAAACTTTATTGAAAACCCTTGCCACAGAGTTGATACCTCAGAAAGGGCGCTCATATGAGTAAACTGTAATGAGTTAAAAATGTCTATTGTAACTCCCAGAATAACCAAGAAAGCATAAAAATGAGTTTTGGTTAAAATCAAATGAAAATGAAAAATAAACATACTCAGTTAACAAGAGGCACAGGGAGAATGAAAAGAACAAGAATGGCTGTGAGAAATGGGAAGTGAGACTGCAACGTAAACCTTACTAGGTTCATAATTACATGAAAAGTAAATGGATTAAACATTCTTGTTCAAGGGCAAAGATTGTCAGTTTGACAAAAAGGAAAATCTAGTTACATTTGTCTATCAGAGATACATTCTAAGTCTAAAAACATAGTTGGGTAAAACCAAAAGATGAAAAAGATGTATACCAGGTAAACACTGGTGGTAAGAAAACCAGAATAACCTTACTAAGGTCAGATATAGGAAATTCTAATTACAGAGTATAACTGGGAATGAGGGCAATTTCAGACTAATAAAAGTATCACTCATCACAAAGACAAAACCACACTTAACACGGAAGCACTTAATGATGGAGTTCAAAAATACACAAGAAAAAACTGATAGAATTGGAAAGATAATTAGAAAAAATCACAGATATAAACATTTGAATGCTTCTCCTGATAAATGAATAGAAGATCTGTGGGGGTGCAGATGCCCGCCGCGTGTAGGAAGACACCAACAGACACTCACTCATGCAATTCGCAAGGGGTCTTTATTATCCAGGCATGCGTGGGGCTCACTGAACACACAGGAACAGAGAGCCCCGAGTTGGGCCCGAGCAGGGCTTATATGCTTTAGAACAAAGGGAGGAGGGGTTTTTGCAAGCGCAGTTACAGA